>OMNW01009528.1:27603-38516 GCA_900303245.1 Selene dorsalis
CTATCCCTGCTGTGTGAAGGCAGGGCTGAGGGGGATGGTAAACTGATCCCGGGTCTGTGCTCACACAACTTAAATACGGGCCTTTTACAGCAAGAAAAAAATGAAGATCTGTTGACAGCAAAATAATTGAAATGTCAACTTGGTGCTCAGTGAAATTAATTCAGATACAGACAAAAGAACAAAGAGCTGAAACTTTTGCAGCTGACCTGTTATATCACCTGCTGAATAGACTTTGGACCTTAAACAGAACACGTTTAGGTTTGTGTGTTATATATTACTCTGTAGATTTTTTAGTGCAGAATATTAAAATGCACATTTTTCAATTTACCGATTTCAATTTATTCTCAGGTTTTCAAAAGGTGCTGAATATTATTAAAACATGGTAGAGACAGCCTTCCCTCTTTCGCATATTCTCTGTTGGTAATGAGCATAAAATGAACAATTTCCTGTAATAAATACAGATAGCAATCTTTAATATTCAAATGATTAAAGAGTCTCGGGTCACAAACCCTCCCCTTGTTCAGTGATACTGGCGATGTTACTTTAAATTTCATTTGTAAATAAACCTCTTTCCCCTCCCCCTCAACATCCCCTTTTTGACTCCACGATGGACGGGGCGGAGCTCCATGTGCCACTCAGCCTGTATCAGCCAATCAGATTGGCTGTCTCTGAATGCAGCATTTGAGTAACCAATAGGCTGTAGAGAGGCCCTGGTGATTACTTTTGCACTCTGCAGCCAATAGAGCTTTAAGAATACCCACTGCCTTGTATTATTGCAGATTGTGCGTGACTATGTGTGTCTGTGTGTGTGTGTCTAGGTGAAAGATCATCCTATGTTATGTTTCTCTGAAGTCTATAGACTATTACACAATCCTCCAGAGAGTTGTAGCCCATACTCCCAGCCTGCATTTATAATACAGCAACATAAAACCAAAAAGCAGAATCAAACAAACATGACAGGATATATCAAGAACAAGTAATAATCAAAAACACAGAAAGATCAAGAAGAGTTAAGTTATTGATAACCACAATAAAACCAGTCAATTGAACTTATAATAATAAGACATTTCTGGTCATTCATGCATATGTGTTTGTTTTTGCGTGCCAACATCATTCCTTTTTGTAAAACAGGGAATTCCTTTGGTAAAGCTGAAACACACATCACTATTTATAGTCAGTTTTCACGAAAGTCTGGCCAGACCTTCTAGTTTTCAAGACCTTTGATTAGCACCAGTCTTCAAAACAACTACAAAACTGGACAGGTCACCTGGTCAGTTGTTGCACTCTGTGACTCTGTGGGTTCCTACAGTATGTCCTCCCTGACAACTGAAACTCAAGCATAATTATGATGATGTAACTCTTTTCCCATTTTTACCACAGGGACTGTGTTAAATCTGGGACTAGTTTAGTTTATTCAATGGAAATACATCTTCATGTGGTGTGCTTGTTTATGATTGTTGCCAGAAAGTGATTGTAATGAATTTTATGTCACTAAATGTGTGAGCTCATAATCCATCTACAGTCAGAACTAAATACAAAATAGATAGTAAATAGTAAAAGTGTTCACAGTAAAATCTAAACTCTAGTCAATCTATTTCTTGAAATTTTACCTTAAGTGCAAGTCACTGGGGTTCAAACACTATTTGCGTACACCATACTTTGTGTAACTGAAATGTTTTTCGAAGAACTATGCATCACAACCAGTGATTATATGTATAATAATACATGTGAATGTGTACATGAGTAATCGGGCCTGGCTGTGACTGTGTAACTGGGTGTCTTGAAAACAAATAAACCACTCCTAATAGGGTTGTGTCTCATATTTTTTTAAATTTACTTTTCCATGCCTGACTTTGTCCTGTCATAACCAAACCAGCGAGAGACACCACAACAGCAAGAGCCGGTGTGAGCTTTCTAAAGGCAGGATGATAAGGTTTCGGCCTATACAGTTACCAGGTGCTAGGCAGCTCACACGCACACGCACACAGTCACCCTGCAGCGATGATGATATCCAAACCCTGGTAACACAGTGAACACAAACATTTAGCAAGAACAGTTTGTGCATCTGCGCTTGTGTTAATGTTTGTGCTCTCAAACTAATCAGAAGAAGGCAAAGGCCTGGCCGGACATGTTATATCAGGTCTATGTAGCATGTATTTCCATGTCAGCAACTAATCATGCACAGTAATTACAACCCCAGACATCCTTTATTAGATTTAATCTCAGCCACATCACCCAAAAGGAATTGGGCTTGAATGTACCACTCAAAGACAAACAAAGAGAAGAGGTTATGTTTTTTTGGGGGTTTTTTTTTATTGTCTTCCTTTTCATCTTTTCCTCTCTCCATGCCAGATCTCTCTCTGAAGTTGCCTGGATTCACAGGATTCCCACAGTTCCCCAAGCTGGTTGGAGAAATAGGTGAAAGGTCACAGCAGTTTCTCCCTCTCCCTCTCTCTGCGTGTGTTCACGTTCATGAATGTGACATGAAGCTCTTGTTTAGCAGCATGCCTGCCCTTGCCCTGGCTGACACCGCCAACTCTGGCATGTGCGTTAATGCAGAGAGCTTCCAGCCAATCAAGCCTCAGTTGTAAACATAGCTATTTTGTTTTGCTCCTAAAGACCAGGGTGTGGCGACGGACAGGTTGACTCAGAGGTCTAGCATATTGTGTGTGTTGACACTTGTTCATGAGAAGCCATTCGACTGCTCCTCCGGCACTTGACTGGGGACAAAACAGGTCCTGAAGGGATATCGTGATGTGGATGATGTAAGAGTCAAACATATACATTTTTTTCAAATAATGGATGAACCTTAGTGATGTTGTTTGTCTCCACCTACCTATGCAGCTTTCACTTTTGGTGCCTCTCTCCTTCCTCTTTTCTCAGGCCTCTCTGCCCCCTGCATGGCTGGCTGCTGGTGGATGATAAGACAGTAGCCCCACAAGATACTGAGCCAGCCTTGCTCCCCCAGTTACAACACGCTTACAGTGCCAGCAGACTGTTAAAATGACCTGCATTTGACACAGTGGGGCTGCCCGAGTCGCAAGTATTTGCAGAGTGTAAAAGTGGGCCGACCATTTAAAGTCAAAGTATCACATCTGGAGAATTATTACACTTATTTTTGGGAAGAGCTAGTTCAGTTTATAAGATCAATATCACCCTAAAATCTGTGCATTGTCTTTGAAGCTTAAACAGGAAAAGGAAATAGTGAGAAAAAAAATGTCTGGTATAATCCAACAGCTGTGGAAGAAGTACTGAGATGGTTTACTTGAGGAAACATACTAATGCCACTCTGTTAAAACACCCCATTAATCTTGTAGTGCAAATGTTACATAAGTAAGTGCAATCAGCAAAGTGAACATTACACAGCTCAAGGTTATTTTAATTATTACAGCAAGAGGAAAAAGTGCAAAGAATAACATTTATAGTACTGATATGAAATTTTTTTTGGCATTTTGCATTTCACAAAATATGAAACTGTTTAATTGAAACACAAGTGAAAGGATCTCTATTTGCATCTAGTTCAAAATCTGCGAAATCCACAGTTTGATAGAGTACATTACATATACAGTATATTATGTAAAAGGAAGAGACAAAGAAGAACATGCAAAATATCAAGATTTATGTAAATCTCTCACAGGGGAATACGGAAAACATCTGTTGAAAGTATAATAGTTGTGATTCCAGCGGGTGTTGCCAAAAGTGATCCTTCAATGCTCCAACCCTTTGATATTTGGTCCAAATGTGTTTATGCACGATGTGTGTGTGTGTATGTATGTGTGTCTGAGAGAGAGCAGTGGTGGAAAGTAACAGATTACAATTACAATGTCAGTGCTGTATCTTTACTTTGTCAATTTTGAGGTATTTGTACTTGAATATCTCTTTAACGTCACTTTAGAGTTCCTCTTTTTCTCTTTTCTTTTTTTTTCTTTTTTTTTTACAGGACATTAGTTATCAATGAAACAATTGATGAATCAGTTACTCAATAAGCAGCAAGTTAATCTCCCATTAAAACAGTTTATCTGCCTATAAGTACTGATGATATTTCAGTGCTTTTACTTAAATAAGGTTTTGATTTAAGTACTTTTACTTTGAAATTGAGTCAGAGTATTGAGGTATTGGTGATTTCAGCGTATGAAAACAAACTTTGCTGCTTATTTGAAGCCTTCAGGCAGACATAATTTAATAATAATAACATAATTGAAACTCCACACTCAGGTCTATTATGAAATGTAGATTCATGACTACTTAACTGAAAGTGTTATTGGCTCTCATTTACTAGTTTGTTTCTCCCCTTGCCCTTCCCTGTTGGTACTGTCTACTGTATTGTCTGGAGGTCTGTGGCCCTGGATGAAGGGTTAGAGTTATTTCTTGTTGCATCTCATATTGCATACAGTCTGGTCTGTACATGCTGCCCTCCTGAGCACACTTACAGTACAGTCCTTAGATAACCCAACCACACGCAACACTTGTCTACTATTCCTTACTCAGCACAGACTGAACATGGTGGCACCCTGTCACCAGTCCAAATTCACACAGCATAAACAGAGCTGATATCAACCAGTGTCCCTCCCTCCCCCTGAGAGACACCTCTGCAGGCTACGCACTTGGTGCAGTGGTGGAGGGGGGACTGGGGAGGTGTTGCAGTCACTTAACCTCTCCTCTTTCCTTCTTTCTCTGCTCCACAGCCCTCCTGAAGCCCTCATGCCATGCGTGCATCCCATGGGTCTGTCCCTACAAGGCTAAAGCAAACAGGGTCTGGAAGTGGTGTCCTTGGCAAGCGTGTGCTGATAAACACAGCATGAGTGAGGACAGGCTGTGCTCTCCAGAGGAGGAGGGGATGGGGGGTGGGGGGCACAGACCCTCATTGACACTACCCTGGAGGATATTATGAAACATAACCAGGGAGCTATTTTAAATTCTCCAAGGGATTATGGTACCCCTGATGATGAGAAAGCACTGGATTTAAACCCAGTCAGCCACTTGTGTCTGACTGGGTTTATCGCAGGAATACAACAGGTGAAATTTCTCCTCCTCCACATCAGGTCTTTTACAGTTGTGTCGAAAGAGGACACACTCCCACGTGTCCCCTCATTAAAACCCAAACATAACCTGCAGCCTAAAATAGATAGCACACATCAAGGATTTAATCAAAGAAAAGTGCCACACTTTCTTTTCCGTTCACTCACCCTGACATCAGTGGAGGTCCTCTGTTTACAATCCTGCTCTAAAAACAGCTGAGGGTCTCTGGAGCTGCAGCACTTTGGGATTTTTTAACCCATTCAAAAGGTCACACACACGCACACACGCACGCACGCACGCACACACATACACACACACACGCGCACAAAACCCCATGGTTAAAACCGCTGAGGCTGTGACCTTAAATTACATAACTCGGCCTCGGCCTCGGTCACAACATATATATATATACATATCCCCCGCCTCAGTCCTCTCCTTTTACAAGAAACACTCGCCTGACGCCATGATGTTTCAAATAGGCCTGCGCTCACGTCCTCACTACGCGGGGATGTAGCTCAGTGGTAGAGCGCATGCTTTGCATGTATGAGGCCCCGGGTTCAATCCCCGGCATCTCCACTCTTTTGAGAATCTTTTTTCTGTATTCATTTAGTGACTGGTGTTGTGTCCGATTTAAGAGATTCTTGTCTGTAGACTTATTAGTTTTTTGAAACAGAACGTTTCATTGAAAATCTATATTACGGAGACATATTAGCTTTGGTGACTGTGGCCTTTACGGTAAATTTTTTTTATTTATTCATGTTTGTTTGTTTGGTGTTGCAATTATCAAAAACAACGTATTATAGCTGATGCACGTTGTTTTATTGCGTACACCTTGATGTTTTTGTCACCTACACGTGGACTGGTACTGTTGAGAAAAGATCGACATTTTTTTTTATTATAGGTTTCAAACAAAAAACAGCATGTTGTATCTTCACTATCTGCATTTATAGGCTACTGAATTATTTAAAGATAATGTACCATTAAGTGTTAACTTGATCTACACACTCACTTTGTGTTAAACCTGTGACTGTCAGAGAAACTCACCTTGCAGATATTTGCTACCTCAGCCTGCTGTCAGAGGAAGGAATGCCTGGTTCAACAGAAACCCTGAGGGAAAGACTTGTTATGGAATTGGATGAGAAGTTATTAAGAGCAACACACACAAGCACACACATACTCACACAGATAGACCTCAACCTGAAAAAAACTGTTGGCACGTATTAGTGTCCTCTGCTTTTAGCAGGTTGAACTGGTTGTCCAGCAGGACACACTGTCTGACATGAAACAAGACCACTGTGAGGGTCAAGCCCTCCTGTGTAGTTACTATTCAGGTACGTTTGACTGCTTAACCCACATACTACATGTCTGTACATTATGACCTAAAAGAGACACCTTTACATAAATGACACATATCCATTTCCCAAATGTCAAAGTAACATTCCTGACAGTGGAAAAGGAGGAGAAACGTCAGCCTCTCTTCTCTAAAGCCCTAATAGTCAGCTGTACTTCAGCTGCAGGTCATGTGGCAGAATGTAGGCTAGACATTCGCTTATATTTCTCTTTAAGGAACATAAAATTCAGCATTTTCCGGGAGTGGCAGAACAATCATATTTAGAAAGTCATGTTCATGCCTCCACAGGTCAGAAGTCAAAGGTCACAAATATGTCCAGTGCTGGTTACACATCATAGCATCCTCCAATGTTTAACGTGTATTAGAGGGAGAAGAGGTCTGGTGTATTTGACTTGTTGGTTCACTATGCATCATCACGTTAAAGGTGAGCAAACCTTGCTGAGTCAGCATACACAATAGGCCCATATGGATATGTCACCTCCTGCTGGATAACAACAAATTCATTCAACCACTAACTGTTATCATTATATTTCTGGTCTTTGACTACCTCCTAGTGGTTGATTTCAGAATAGCCATTCACTGGATCAGTTCATTGTGTGAACAGTGGGTGGCGCCACTTCATAGTACATGTTATTTTCTTGACCCAAAATGATCCTGACTGAGAAGTGAAAACATCAGATGAATCACAAGCCTCGAAGATAAAGAACCCCTGGTACCAGTACATCAATGATGAAGAAAATGTCAATCACACCTACATCTTCCTGCTGCTGTAAATTATCACAAGAACACCAAATGTGTATGAGTAATTTTCAGATAATGTTCAGTAACTTATTTTAGGAAGAATAGTCTTTTTGTGACACTATATACACTCATTGGGTATCTTATTGAGAAGACTGTACTACTACCATACTTTTTCACAGCTGCTCCACAAATCAAATCAGGCTGCTATTATAACTAATGGTTATTAGTTCTATTTCTTTTTACATGGGCCTTTAACACGGGCAGGGTCAAGGAATAAAACTAAGACAAAGACAAAAATTTTTAAAAATAATATAAACATGAATAGAAACAAGGTAATAGAGACTCGTTTACACTTGACATTCAGAGGAATACCACATGAACACATACACAGAATAAAATTATGTTTAAATGAAATACATACAAAAATGCTGCAAGGCTATAAAAGCAACTCAAAACAACATTTTCTTTTTTTTAAATGTCAGCAGGAAATTTGTGAGTGTGGGAATTTTTTTTGACTCGCTTCAAGAGCATTAATTTTCCTCAGAAAGTAAACAACTGACTATTAGATGACATTTATGGTACCACACAGAACATCAAAGGGGGCCTGTGGTTGGACTGCTGTGTCTGCCTGCTGTCCAGATAAGGTGGGAGCAGAGACACGTGAATGCACACATCTGGTTGACGTCCATCAATACAAGCTTTAGTGTTTTTGTGTGTGTTATACTGCTGAGCTTAAGAGGTAAGAGAGGATGTACCTGAAATTTCTACATTGTATTTTGAGCTGAAAAAAACAAAACAAACAAACTCTCACCACTTCATTTGTTGGAAATATTATTATATATTATATTATTATATCAATGAACAAAGCTATACCATAGTAAAAGCATCGACCCTGGACTCCTTTGAAAGTTGACTGTTGAAGTTTTACAGGAAGAAGGTCATAATATAAGACAAACATTACAGAAATGTATGTTGTTTGCCTAATCTATGGTTTCGTTCTCTGTATAAAAATGAAATCCAAAACTCGGCAGTGTTGCCTGCAGTCAATGCCACAATTGTGTGTATGTATACAGGGATCTGATAATGTGTGTATTTGTTTCATGTAAATGGCACTGTGAAGGAAGAGAAACACAATTTCTGTATATCGTGTAAACCACGTATATAGCAGCATTGACAAAGTTGACTTTGCATCAACCCATACACACATAAAGCATGTAAAAAATAATAAGTAATAGGAAAGGATCTGAAATATTTTGTATATATAAACACAGCACACAGTTAATTTGCCTTAGACTCACTAGGTAAAACTAATACGCTCATTTACTGTATATACTCATTAGGGACAATATGGCTGGGAGAAGTAAGGGATAAACTGTTCACACTGATCAGATTTTGCTTTCATTTCTCTGCGAACAGACTTGTGTAATAAACTGAGGTGGACAATAATATTGCAAAAATATCTAGTCTAGTGTTGGAGCCAGATAGGGAGACCATGCTTCAGTCTGCTGGTTACTCCTCTCTATGTCAGAGTGTTCTTGACTGATCTTCCCTAAACCATGTGAGTGTTTGTTTCTGATGGAGAGACTCTGCCAAAGAGTGTGTACAGGCTACACAGCGTGTGTGTGGGAGTGTGTGTCCATACTCTGCATTCCTCTGGGATAATCTTATCTTCCTCCTGCTGAGCTTATGGACCTCTGAACCTTAGGGCAACACTCATACACACACACACACACACACACACACACACACACACACACAGACACACACACTCTCTCACACTCAAACAAACAAACAAACAAACAAACATACATGCAGTGGTGAAGCTAGTATGAAGCTATGTATGCACATTGGACAAGTTCCAAAGATGAGATAGATTATCCAATGGGACAATCTATAACTTGATGAGTAATGTACACACAGAGAGTCTACAGACCAACGTGGACATTTTCAAGACCCTCCCAAGTGGCCGGTAAACTGGATTTGCCTGAGGAGACAACAGAGCTGCTAATCACTCACTCGTCAGTTTTCTTTCAGATTCAACAAGAAGCATCTTGGGAAATCTGCTGTGTCCTTTGAATCATCACACACACAAAGAAAACATGACTGGATGGACCTGTATTGATGCGGTTGTTGTTGTTGTTGGTCAACAACCTGCAAAAAGGTCAAATGTAAATGTGCCCGGAGTGGCCGTTACCTGTCATTTGAATGTAGTGAATGGTAACAAAGCACATGATCGTTCAGAGGACATCAACAACAGGTCTTTAAACGTGAAGTCTGAATTACAGCTGAACTTCTGTGCTCGACTCTTGAACAGAAAAACATTTGTTCAGCAACAGTAGGTGGTAGCCAGGGAGATGAAAGGACACTGGAAGTACAATACGGTCACCACCCATCAGTCCATACATCATCTAAAAATATGTCTAAGTAATGAAACACTCATAAAAAATTATCATATGAAATCTTGTTTTGAGAATTAATGTAAACTCAATTGCCAATTCCATTAAAGCAGTTTGATTTAATACCATGACAAACTGATGATGCCCTATTACAGAAGTTTACATCCTATCACATGTCATCAGTTTTTCATCATATCCATTCAAAGTAAAGAAGTTTTGAAGAAAATGATTTGTTCAGGTGCAAATGATATGTCACAGCAGGTCACTGACATCGGGTTCTTGCGTCGGTTGTTAACAAGTATATCAGCAGAAAAGAAGCGCTGTTCTGTGTTCATTTTCTTTATATTGCAATATTTTGAAACAGTGTTTTCTTTATCTCACTTTTGATTTCTTTGTAACTTGTCATGTCTCACGGTGTCTCTCTCCCTGATGTAGTTAAGCTTCATTTTCCTCCCTTTTCCTGAAAACTGATATTGAAAACAACATCACAGAGAATAATACTGTATACGATAAAAGTCAATTACAGTAAAATACATGTAATACAAAGTGCAACACAGTCACCTTTCCTGCTATGTTGTAGCCATTAACTAGTATGTAAACCCTCTTGACTCTGAATACAACACTTGTTTGTGATGTATCTAATTATTATTCTTAAGTGTTCAAAGAACGAAAAAAGCTGTCACTCACACAAGCACACTGTGGATGCCGGAGCACCACATTCCTCTAGGCAAGGATTTATGAAACTGATTTCCACCATGGTTACGGCATTGTTTTTGGCACCAGACAGTAAAACATGCCTAGATTAGACTGAATGACAACATGTCTCCCACATTATTTTTAGTCTGATGAGGTTTGAGCAGACAGTGTGTGTGTATATATATATATATATATATATGTCTGTGTGTTTGTGTGTGTGTGTGTGTGAGCCTCTGTGCACTGGCTGCTTCATCCCTGAGGCAAGAGACGAAAGAACATCTGCTCTGAGCAGAAAGCGTTTTAAGTCTTCCTTCACGTTCTCCTTGTGTCATGAGGTCACTCTAACCCTGTTGTAACACAAACTGTCTACAGTCAGACAAACTGCTCTCTTCAAATTCAACTGTGTGTAATCAGCTGTTTTCACTCTTACAGCCTCCTCCTACATTATGTGTGTGTCAGTGTGTATGTGTGTGTGTGTGTGTATAAGGTCCAGTGGGTGCTTTATTTTGTCACAATATCTGGTTTTGTGAGCGAGGAAAGAAATACACACACACACACACACACACACACACACACAATTCATCATAAAACAGGACATAACTCAGACAAATGATCAACAATATATAAAGATGTATCAAGATGTCAGCAGGTACAAGTATTGACGAGCTACATGAATCAAAACCTTGACAAAAATCTTCCTACCTGAGAGT
>OMNW01009529.1:0-25342 GCA_900303245.1 Selene dorsalis
ACACATGAATGAGCTGGGAGGGCGCCAGCCGCAACAGAACGTGACTTCCAAATGAATAAATGAAGGCAATTAGTAGATCTGTTTACAATGTTGTGGAGACAGAAGTAGGTCAAACGTGGCAGAGACAGGAGGGAGGAGGGAGCCAGCAAGCCAGAGCCAGAGGCTGTCGCGGTTACCTACAGTGATGAGTCGGGGAATTAGGACATGAAAATGCCGTCTTTATTAACGATGACTTTTAAATGAATGTCATATTGAATCACAAGGGACTGGTAGGGTTTATTAGAAAAGCAGTGTTTTGTGATCAGTCCACCGTGTTTTATCTGTGGCTGCGTTGCAGGAGGAGGGAAAGGAGGGGGGTGGGGGTGGCGGCAGCCCTGGGCTATGGGCTCCGCCTCGTAAGGCCTCTTCACAGAAACACAGACTCGCAGGCCTCAGAGGGCATAATGTGTAGCATGGACGCTCACAGAGCAGACACCCACAGGATATCTTTGCTTTGAAGCCAGGCAGAGAAATTTTGTGACAGTTGGCCTGTGGTTAATTTTCATCATTATGTTCTACAATGTAAATTCAAACAGCAGTGCATCCTCCAGACATTTCTCTCAGACAGGGGGAAAAAAAAAAATCTCGCAACCCATATTTAGATAAATGACACTAGCATTTTATGACGTGACTATTCTCTGGAAATCATGTGAATTGCTCTAAATTCGTTTAGTTTTGTTGGCAGCTCATCTGGCACGGCCACTGTGCGTGTGTCCCTGCATGGTTTTATATGAACAAAAATGAGCCACCATGAACCAATGAACCTTTTTCCCTCTTGTTGTTCAGTTTATTGGTCAGTGCAAACCTGCAGGCTTTAGCACTCTCCAGCCAGCCACTAATCTTGATGGTAGAGTAGCTGAGGTTGTCTGCGGGGAACGGTAAAGCACCACTATGTCATCGCAACACGCTCGGCTCCTAATAACTGCAGGATACTGTGAGGGACCTGGGCAGAGGCAAATGTGACATAGGGGACCAATTCCAACACATCGCCACAACACAGTCAGCAGCCTCCTCTGCAATGCATGCCATTATCTCAGGGCATATGCATTATACATGCAGATACAGTACTATATCTGAAATTGCTGTTAAGAGCAGGGACCACATGAAGGGCACTGCTGCCACAGACAGATTTACCCATGCATGCCTTTCTCCTCCCATCCCTCTTCTCAGCTCTGTCTCCTCTTCCATAAATCTCATTGTCGTTCTTCCCTGGTTAATGGTGACCTCAAGCAGGCTCCTCTCAACTGCCGAAGCCCTCGCGTTGCATATATGATGAGCATGGAGGGGAAAGTCAAAGTGACCCCCAGCGCTGTGATGAAAACCCATGCAGCTTGAGTGCAATAGAGGGTCTTCTATAATTCAGCGACCGCAAAAGAAGACAGAGCGAGCAGCGTTTTCTTTGGAGCCACACAGCACGCGCATGTGAGCCGTGCTGCAGCGTCTGCCTGGCACCCCCTCATCCTTAACATCACTTAAGTGCAAGAAGAAGAGCAAGGAGTAAACAGAGGAGTCTGACCAAGGCTCAGAGTGATCTGTAGCTGAAGAGAATAGAGAATGAAGATGCTGAAATATGAGCTGCAGTCTTCAGCACCGAGACAAGCACAGAACACCTCTCCAGTTGTGTTTGTGTACTAAAGGAGTTCTCTTTAAGCCATTCTGATTTGGCTGAGTCACTAACAACCTGCTATTCTGCCTCTATGGCTGGGGGTTTTATTGTCTGCTTCCATCTTCTGAGTTTGTGTCTGAGTTGACATTGCTCTTGCTGTAGAACAAAGCTATATTTCCACTTAGACTGATCCGCTTACAGATGTGCAGGCTATATTGCTTTTGCATGCATAAATCATGGAGACCTGACAGGCAAAATGCATTGCCTTCGGGTTGAGCCGAGACCCAGCAAGTGTATGAATGAGAGAAATAATCTGACACAGTGATGCAGAGAGTCAATGTGAAACTGTGAAGCACATATGTCCATATTTCCCACACCACTGCACATGGAAATCAAAGAACTTATTCCAAAGAAGTCTGTATGTTTTCCCAGTCACCACCACCCACCCGCCCCCGACCCCTCTGTCTTTGCCCATATGGTTTCACGGGGCAGAGGATGCCAAGGTTGGAGGTAGCTGGCACGAATAATTATGATCAAAGAAATTACGGTGCAAAAGGAACAGCTGCTACCTGCACTACTGACAAATCACTGTGAGCAAGAGGAGACGGCGTTTGACAACAAGCGAGGGAAAAAGAAACAGGGAAGAGGAGGAGAGGTGGTGCATGCTCTACCATTCAAAAACTTTCCCTCTAAGTATCTGCTGCTCCAAAACCCATTTAACATTTAATCCACAGTGCAGATAAGGCCTTTGGTGGCCATTCACCCGAAAGCTGTACAAATACAAGCATCTGTCCAGATTATCTGAGTCTGCCTCCATGGTCGGCCCGGCTTGTCCCTAATTCTAACCTACTCTGAAACTTTATCCCGTTTCCTAAGTCTCTGACTTTGATTTTGAGCAAATGCACAGAAATTTCACCAGTGTTCAGAAATAGAAATAGCCTGGTTAAAAGAACAGCACCCTTGTGGGCCAGAGGTCTACCAGGACTGCAAACACGGGTGAATTTCCTCAAATAGAAATCCACTGGAAGACAAATAGGGCACAGGTTCCTTAAATCTTTTTTTACTAAATCTCCTTCAGGGATGACACATACTGGGAAAACACTAAAGCATCTACAGCGAATACACAGAAGACAAGATTTCCCTTTGCTACAACCTGTCCTTCTTGATGGGACTTGATCCTCAAATTAAAATTGAATCCGCCAAATCTATTAACTAAGTCCAGTCCCACCTGGTTTTTGGCTGCCAGGGGCTGAACATGACAGCAGCCTCAGATGTAGTTCAGGTGCTCTGGGCCTCCGGGACATGTGGTATAGGTAACCTGATGGGCACCATTTTGCCGATGTTCATACTAAGTAACCGCACTGGGTATTAATGGAGAAACCGATTACTTACTTTTTTTGTAAGAGCGTCTCATTCAGCAGGTGTTTGCTGTTGTTCCAAATCATGAGGGAAAAGCAATTATAAATCATAGGAATTATTACTCTATATTATTAAAATTTAACCTTCATAAAACTTCACAACTTTGAAACTTTGCAGTTGTAAATTGCAGGTTAGAAATGGATGGAAACTGATTTAAAGTGAAGTGACAATAAAACCAATTTCCATGTGTTCTCAATGTTTATGTATAACCAATATTATAAGTCTTATTCTAAATTGTCACATTTTAATAAATAAGTTGATTTCAACGTCCCCTCATTAGGCACATTATCACCCAAACCTGATATGAGCAGCGAGTTAAAGCAGCAGCAACAACACACATTTATTGTAAAAAGGTCCAAATCAGTGAAGCTCCAAAAGCACTGGATCTATACGTACTTTTTGTGAGATGATAGAAACCAGTGTTTTTTAAACTCCATCTTGAGTTTGTCAAGCCGTTTCTCTAAGCTCTGTTGGCATCATCTGTGTTATTCTCTCAGGCTTTAAAAAGCTCCCTCAGTACCACAGAAGTGTTCCAACTGTTTTTATAAGTACTGCTGTTCATGATGACTAAATTTATCGTCATGTGTAAAAACCACTGCAGTGCATCTTCGAGGCAAAGAGAGATAACAAATTCTTCAAAGTTTCAAAAAAACAAAAAAAACTATGTGTCAGTATTCTTCTAGGAGAAAATAGACGTGACATCCTTCAACTTTGTCAGCTTTTCTTTATGGCCATATGCCGTCTGCTTCTGCCGGTGCCAAAGAAAACCAAGCAAAACACACACATCAGCAAAGTTATTGCACTGTTTGTATCAACAACGGTGTGACAATCTGGAGGCGATGCGCCATATTGCAAGACCGCCATCACTGCATGCTGAGTGCTGCCAAAGCTGCCATCTGGCAGGTGAGCTGCACGCTTTCCACTTGTACCTCTCCTCCCTCTCACTTCTCTCCTCCACTGTTTGTCACCACCTCTCTCTCTCTCTCTCTCTCCCTCTCCCTCTCCCTCTTCTGCTGTCTGCTGTCTGTCTGTCTGTCTTTTTCTGTCTTTATTAGTCTTCCTCACTCCTGCTACCTGCAGCGTCTATTTCCCCCTCTTGCTCTCCGCTCTACCTCTGCACCCTCCTCACTCTCCACCTGTGCATGCACCTCCCTCTAGGCCTGCATCAGACACTGAAACAAGCAGAAGTATGAAGATTGAAAGAGGGATGAAGGGAGATAAAAGAGTGAGTGAGTGAGTGAGGACAACAGTATATCAGCGGTGCCTGACAAGCTGCAGTGTTTTGTTGTCTCTCCCGACACTGTTGGTTTAATATCACTGCTTGTGTGTCTTCTCTTATTGTCCCTTCCTCTGTGCTCTCTGATGTACACACTATGCACGCAAACAAACGCACACACATACAGTAAAGAAAGCATATATGTATGAAGGCATGCAAACACTAACACACACAAATACACAATACAGACACACACACACACTGGGGGCTCTCCCTCTTCTTCCTCGGAGCTGTAGCATCTGAACAGTCGTGTTTAATCAGTGTCTCTGTGGGCAACCATGGTAGCGGTTGGGGGGAGGGGGTTTGGGGTTGGAGGTGGGGGGTCTCCAGCTATGGGTAGTAGCAGTGAGCTGCTGTGCACTCACACACCGTGTAATTGTGTTACATACACTAATTCGCCTGATGTACTATGGTAGAGACTGAGCACCGCCTCCACCTCTGCCCCTGACCCACATCGCACACCCTGATATTTCGAATGACTCCAGAATCAATGTCATGGATTACACTGCTGGTCACTTGAATCAGAAGCTGTTTTTCACAGGGCAGCGTTGTGTTCCCAATTCCCCTTTTCCTCCCTTTGTAATATATCTTCTCAGACATACAGTAGAGCTCATTTATCTCTGTAGAAGTCTGAGATAGCTCTTAACTCATGGCATGAAAATGGCAGAGACAGATGTTCTAAATTACTTCACCTACACTGGTCTGAGGTTGCCTGCAGGGTCAAGAGACTTCCAAATAATACGGCTTCACTTGAAAGCCTTTGTCCTTAAAAATATATATCACAAAATTCAATGAGCAATCCAACAGAAGCCCGTTTTTATGCCTAATTAACTGGATATGTCCTCTTTTGCCTCAACTCTGATTGTACAGTGTTTACAGTGAATTGCATTAAGCGTAGATTTCACCCAATTTGGAAAAAAGCATTTTCTCTGAAGTGTCTAGCCATTAAACTACAACCAAGGTCTGAAACAATGAACGGATATTTCTTTGTGCCCTTCAAAGCATTTCGAAAAACCTCATCTGCAACTTTTCTTGTCCACAGACACTGGATTACATGAAGCTCATTTCTTTTAAAGTAGGCTAGTTCGAGTGAGAAGAGATCACAGGATTATCCTGAATAAGCAGCGCATTGTTATGAAAGAATAATCAGCAGATCTTGAGCTTTGCAAATGTCATTTAAGTGAAAATTCACACAATCATTCAAAAATGATCATATGTGTTGAATATCAGAGACAGATCATTCAAAGCCTGTGCTTGTAAGACCAAATGTATGTGTGTGGCAGGAAGCCAAAGAGAGGAACATGTGTTTTCTTGTGTTTCAGATAAAGTCATGCTCTAAAAATTGGTCTGCTTTTGAGTTTGGAGTGGTTAACCCTTGAGTACATTACTAAGGCTTCTTAGATGAGCAGAAATCATGAACAACCCAAACCCCAGTTTCATTTATGCCATCAAATGCTGCAAAAGAGAGAGACAGAACTAATATGGAGATTCATTTAAATTCTAAAATTAGCAGGCAACTGATAAAGTGCCGGAGCGCATGACTGGCATGATCATGCCAAGAGAGAAGCCACTCTCTCTCTCTCTCTCTCTCTCTCTCTGTGAGAGGCTTTACCCACTCTGGAGGGGCCAGGAGAATAAAAGCTAGTCCAACTGGCCAGCCAGATAAGCCAGACCAGAAAGAGCACACAGTGAGAAGAGGGGTTCATCTGGTTTGCATGAGGGGGAGAGAGTCAAAGAGCCGTGAATCCACCAGGCAGCCAGCTCTCCACTACCACACAAACAGACCAGGGCTCCAACAAAGATGCACTTGCTTAACAGCATTGTTGAGGTTGGCACTGTTACAGCTGCGTGTGTTTTAGCTCTCTCAGGCTCAGGCTCCATCTTAGCCCCCTGCCCAGCGTTATCAGAGTCCCAGTGGCTCCTGCTCTGCCCGCGCTGCCAAGGCTGCACGCGCCCCAGCTGCAGGAGACAGGGCAGCAGCAGAGGCCAGACAATATCTGCCCGATAAACACTGCACTTCACTCTGGCACTCTCCTGATCACCACTGATCTGATGGCTGCATCACAATAACCCACAGAGTTGTAAAGAGTTCTGTGGGGGAAAAAAAAAAATCTGCACAAGCTGGAAGCTTGTCTGAAGTGGATTGAAATTTCATCCCACTGATAACGAAATGATTTTTGAGGCATTATTTGAGATATGCTCAGGGCTGCTCTGCCTCCTCTTGCCCGTCTCTCTGTGCATGTGGTGCTGAAGCTGAAGCAGTCCCTCTCCTTTCAGAGCATCATCGTCGTCCCATACATGCTGCCTGTTACAGGTGGCCACCACAGACACAATCTGACCAATTACGCATGCAACCTTTTCCATCACACCTTCGATTCAGCGTGCACCGGTGCCACTGAACGTCTACCGCTGCGTCCGAGGCGCGTAAAGTCTACCCAACTTTACCCCCCTGCACTACACCCGGGCTGCTGCTCGGCTACAACAGTGAAGGATAGACTTCTCACCTTGAAAGAAGAGGAGACTCATTCCTGAGTAGCGCAGATCCGGTTATTTCGCTGATGTTTTTTTTTTTGTTTGTTTGTTTGGAGGGATGGAGGGAGGCTGGAAACGTCCCGCGTCTCAATCAGTCGGTCAGTGAGTGGGTCGGTGAGTGGATGTGCGTTTTGCGTGAGGACGCCAGATAAAGCGAGACAAACCGCCGGTTGATTTATTCTACGCGCTGCTTGCCTGTAAAGTCATCTGGACAGCAGCGAGCATCTCCCCCCGTCAGCCGCTCAGAAGGACGGTATCAAGTGACCCTCCGCCTCGTTCAGGGATTGATCATCCTCTGTAACAGGCTACCACACAACCTCTCTCTCTCTCTCTCTCTCTCTCTCTCTCTCTCTCTCTCTCTCTCTGGATGCCGGTGCTACATGAAGTCACCCATCAGTTCACTTGCACCTCACGTAGGCTACAGTGTGCGCTTTCAGACCCAACCTCCGTCGCGTCATCCTTTGGCACAACTTGAGCGCGTTGCAATACATTTTGATGTCATTTGGAGACGAGCTGCCCGCTTCAAAGTGTTTGTGGTTTAATACACTAACGCAGATTAATATTGATACAAAAAATAATTATTACTAGTGAGAGATAATCAGCAGTGTGCACAAGGCGGCAGATTGAGCATAAAAAGACCAATATTCTGCACATGTCAGCAGCAGAGAGGATGGAGATCATGTCAGTGTCAAACAGGACTATTTGTTGGATTGATTCATCTCTTCATGTGTTTACAATCTGTTTGTTTGCCTTCCACTTGTAGCTACAAATTGATGTGGTTTGAAGTAAGTATGGAGGACATGATACTGCAGCTGATTTGTCCATCCTGGTTAAATCTCCACAAACTAGGTGATAAAACCGTTCACATATCTTATAGTGCAGTCACATTTGTGTGGTTTTTCATTCAGAAGTCCAGAAAAATCCAAACAGCAGCATGCAGAAGTTTCCTTTGAAATGCTGCCATCTATAGGCTGAATGGTGTAACCGCATGTCTTTGTAATGTAAAAGCTGTCAGACAGCGCCTTTGTTGCACAGAGAGCCTCATTATATGATATTACATGACTCACCTTCTCTTCCTACCTCAGGTAAACGTCCCAAATACATGTGCCAGTGGCAGATATGTTGTAGAATAGTTGGACCGTTATATCAGACAACAGCCAAAAGTGTAGGCAATGTGTGTTTGTGTGTGTGTGGATGAAACTCCCCACCACCATCACAGAACTGCTTATTGTTGAAAAGCTCAGTTGGCACTTCTGACAGTTTTCTTGATGTTGGTGATGGGGGGGGGGCACAGGGGGTCCGTCGGCCAGCTGTCTGCTCCTCATTATCTGCCGTTTGGTGGTTTGGAGATGAGTTGGAGATGTCAGGCGGGGATACCTGTTACGGCCGGGCAGCTCTGGGTGGCCGGCGGACTCCCTCAGGGCTGACCAGATGGCAGCTACCCCTCACTGGCACCGCGTCAGGTGCCATGGTCATGAACCCCTGTGACGCACAAACACACACAAACGTCTGCAGACACAAAAACAAATACAAACAGCTATGTAAACTTACACTTGAGGCGGTGCACATGCACATTAACAGTGCTGGAAATAGGTATGCTGATGCACTCAGGGCTGGAGGGAAAGTGCAGATTCAGGTGAGAGGAGAAGTAAAAAATAGAAAAGCTCAAAGCTCTTTCCTGACATATGTTTGGAACAGGAGAGGTGTGAGGATGTGATTCTGCTTTTATGGATTCATTTGTATTATTAGAGTGCCTCCTATATGCTAACATCAAACTTGAGTCTGTTTACTCCCAGTTTGGATTAAAAATCACTCCAGGACAGACAGATATGTTACAGGTTCTGTATGTACAGGACTGAAATCATTTGATCAAATCACATTAATTATACATATAGGCTACTTCATATGTGTCTTAACATGAGACCAGTGAGGCAGAGGGCACCTGAAAGGTGAAACTGGTTGAAGCAGTTCACGCATTAGTGCCCCCCACCAAAACTGAACCTGACCCTAAATATAACTCTAACAGTAGAGATGCAGAGTCTTCACACACTAACAGGTGTGACTGTAACAAGTCAGACACGAACTGATGAAAATGCAGCACCTGAGGGGAAGCAGAGATCTACAGCTTCATCAGCATTTGTAATTAGTTACTTAGGTAACCACGGTGGTCACTGAAACAGCCCTGGTGTGTCTGGCGCGCGTGATATTTCGCTTCGGCATTGTTCTGATGTGTTCATTATGATTATTATGCTGTTGCTCTGGGCTTCTCTCACAGACTGGGCCCAAGTGGAGCAGCCGGCTAGATGCAATCTACATTATGAAAATTACCATAACAGCACAAAGCTGTGGAAGGAGGCAAAGGAAGGTGCATGCAAATGGAAGAGCAATGAAAGAATACCGCAGGCCCAATCAAGCTGTCACAACATACAGAATAATAACAACTGAAAGCCATTAAAACCTTTCACTCTGAACCGTTACACCTCACTGTGCAAAGAATAGGGCCGAGACGCTCTCGTAGCTCTCATTTTCCCTAAACAGTCACATATACACATCAGGCTTTATCTGACTCACATCCATCATCTCCAGATTATAATGAGACGTTCATCAAAAGGAGTCTTGTGCTGCAAAACAATTATCTATCTCTTTGTCACTTGCTGCTGTTCAGAAGAAAAAAGAAATTCCTCTTTTCTGTCATTGTTGTTCGTATAAACATTTTCAGACATGTTTTCCATCTGAAAGAAAAGCAGGACTGGGGCGCATTTTTCAGGTCAGACTGGTGCTTTGTGTGGGGGTTAATCATTTGTTTATGTAACTGCTTCAGATCCTGAGGGAAGCTGCTAAAATCTGGACAAGCCAGTGAAAATGTTGTGTCTTTGGTTTTGAACTTTAACTATAGCCGACATTCATGCACACACGCAACCTGATGTATCACTTCCCTCTGTGCCACAGCTCCGTTGTTGTCCAGAAAACTTTAATAAACCCATCAAACCACCGCATCACACCACATGTTCCCTCATTACCATAAACACAGGTACTTTCGTTTTTTCTCAGTCAATCCCACACTCTCCATCCTGCTGTCATAAATACGCACCAGAGCACAAAGTGTTAGTCAGTCCACAGCTGAAAACAGTGCCCAAGGAAAACACTATTTACTCCACCTTGAGTAATACTTTTGCCAGTCTGCTCTAGGAACATATCTGGTCTTGAAACTGTGTTTGTGACCTATTTTTACAGATTTCCATCTTCACTAGGAACAAATGGGTTTGAGGATAGTTCCCCCTTAATCTGACACTGGTCTTTAAATATCTGGATGTGTAGCTTGAATGATAAAAAAGAAGGACTCATGACTGTATTTTTTTAACCAACAGAGGCAGAGCGGTGATCTCATTGTCATGAAATGCTGATGTATCAGCCACTGAATCTGCTGTTTTACGTGATGCTACAAGGAGAGCACTGACAAACTGCAAGAACAGCAAGCACTCAAAATCCAATGTTCGCCAACAACCAGAGAGAGACTATAATAGCTGCTAAAGGCCCCAAAGGTACAGGCTCAAACCCTCACACCTCTACAGAACACTTGTGTGACAGAGTTTCAACAAAACAATGCACTGTGAGCTTCACAGGGTTGGTATTTATAGTTTTACACTGTACAGGGAACAAAGTCTCAACCCAGAGCCATTAATTGTAGTTACATTAAACTCACCCTGTGAATAGCAATTGTCCTAATAATAGCTTAAGACAGGCTTGTTGTTGAATTTTTCCACATCATAATGTGAAAACGATTGGAGCTACAGCTATTCAGTTTGGCATTTTAATGGAACGACATTTGGTTTAAACCAAAACTCAGAACTTATTGTCAAAATGTTTACTGCCCAGAATCCTATGTGACCTTACCGCTGGATAGATCCAGAAGATCTCTATGTGCTCAGTTGAGGTTTGGGATTCTCCCTCTGGCAATAAGAGTAGGCAGGAGGGAAGACTCTGTAGTGTATGCAATCTAAATGTGATTGAGGATGAACTTCATTTCCTGTTTCATTGTCCATTATATGATGAAGCCAGGCAGCTGTTATTTCAGAAAATGCAGAGTGTGAAGCCTGAGTTGTTTTGGACCGATGATGAGGTTAGGTTGGAATGGTTTTTCAGAGTAGAGGTCTTCATATAGCTACCTTTATAAAAAGTGCTTGGAAATTATGAAAGAATGAGTTATTTTTGTGAATTCTACTTGAAATGTACAATCAATGTGTTTTGGTTTTGTTTGTATTCTGCTGATTATGTTTGCTAGCTATGAGTATAAAAGCTGTGTCTTGTAAGCCATTATAGGCTGGGCACCTTTATTGGTGTATGACACATAAATAAATAAAATTTAGTTCAGTTCATGTAATGTCTTTTTTTAGCCTTAAGACCAAGAACATGAGCAAAAGTATAAGGAATGGAAACACAACAGGTCTATTTGCACTAATACAAGATGCTATTGTTTTACCATTTATTCAGATGCTTCCAAGCCATCACAACTACATAGTTAGTTGGTTATGCTGAAAGAGGTGCTGTTTACAGCTTGTGACATTTGGATTTCTGCTTCTGTAATGGATTTTGAGTTAAATTTCCGTACAGTCCTCCTCATGGAAAGCTTTTCTCATGTCACATCAAAAATGAAAATGTGAATGAGCAGCTACACAGGGTTATGAGGGTTATAACTAAGACCAACAACCTCTACACTGCAATACAAAAAGGACTGTAAATAATGATGGTTCTACCCGAAACTCGCTGCTCCTCCGTCTTTTAGTGCAGTATCTAATAAGTGCATATCTGAACCCTTTTTACAAGAGTCTCATTTTACAAAGTGCTTTTAAAACTGATACAAGCAGCAGATGACATTTTACTATTTCAACAGTCACAGAGCAGAAATGAAGAGCATTATTCTCACCGCCTTTTCTGAATTAAAGAACCAGTTGTTTTAAAAATGTATCATCATTTTAAGTAGTAAACTTCTGTTAACGCTTTAAACTATATGCAGTGTGACAATGAAAAACGTGGGTGTTGCAGCAGTGAGAGGGAATCAGGGAAAAGAAAAATTATGTAAAAAAAAAATCTCTCTGACCCATTTTACATTTCAAGAAAGCCCTGTGATGTTCTTAAGACACACCAGGCCCTGTGGTACACAGAAAACAGATGATTAGCTGAGCAGTCATGTGGTGGGGGGTCACCCGGTCAGATGATCATGTTGTAGCAGTTTAGGAGGATGACAGCATTTCACAGTCACAGGAGCAGATGCACCCTGAGCTTCCAGCATGTTCCTCAAATGATGACACATGATAGAGCTCATTTGCTAACAAAGCTGAAAGCAGAGGCTGGATGAAAACCAAAATGATATTGTCATATGAAATGAAAGACAAAGTGACAATAACATTATTATGACTGAAATAACTAAAGTAAATGCAGGCTTTAATCTTAAGTGTCACATATGACCTCTTAAAGATGAGGAAACAAGTGATGTCAAAATATGCAAATGAAAGAACTATACAATAATTTAAGCTTATCTAAACCAATATAACTGTTATGCTATGCAAGCCACTTCATTGTCTGCATTTCTTTAACAGGACAGAGAATATAAAAGCCTTTCATACAGCGAATAAGAAGTCAGATCTGTATTTTAACTGTGAAACAAAATGAAAAGCAAACATTATTTAAGGAGTCAGTGCTAGAAAGGATGTGTCACGCAAACAGATCTCGGGTATTATGAGCTCATAGTTGTCTGCCCATTCTGCTCACTCAATTCGCAAATTAAATTAAAATTGTAAATTAAAAACTAATGACAGAGGTCGCATTCAAAAGTTCTTGACAGACTAGAAATACTGCAGGGCAAAAGATTTCAGCCTTTATGAGTTTTATAAACAGTCCACCTCCTCTGCTGATTGAATTGAGAGTAAATTGACCCTTTTCTCACAACACAGAGTAAATGAAGTTCTCTGATCTGTTTATGAGTGCACAGTGTTTATCATTATTTTATTACCCCCATTGACTCAGAAGGTATTTTGCAGGATGCTGCAGCAGGATGGGGGGCAGACAGTGTGTGAATGCGATATGAAAACACTCAGTTCACCCATCAGTCATGCATTTTCATCAGCTGACATTTGCTGACATTTTGTGGCTTCCCATTTATTCCAGTGCCTGTAATGCAACAAATCAATACTGTAAATATTGAGAACACAAAGCAGAGATGGACGGCCAAAACAGTTTCGTGATTGATCTAATCAAAACTTTTAGGTCATTGAGGTGGAAATAAATGCCACATTGGGCTCTAATAAATGTATGAGGCTGTGGGGAATTAAACACCATATTTGGTTTTTGAGGAGAAATATCTGAATAACACTCTGAGGGAATTTCTTCAAATTTGGCACAAGCATCCACTTGGACTCAAAGAGGAACTGATACAATTTTCGTGGGAAACTGCAGAGGTCAAAGGTCAAGGTCACTGTGATCTCACAAAACACATTCTTGCAGTCAATAATTCCTGGTCATGACGTGATTTTCTAAAAGGATACAGTGATGACGTGATGACATTTTATATCCAAATGGTCAAAGATCAGCCTCACTATGACATCATAATGTTCTGTAAAAACATTTCTGACTGTTATATATCACTGTAATTGAGTGTGTGTGTTAGTCCATGGGCCAGAGGCCAAAATTAGATTTTTTTGGTACCACTCAAGGTGGTAAAATCTAACATTTTTTGAAAAGGTACATGTCCATAGATGATAATCTGGTATGATAATCCATCCTAAATGGTAGCTCTGTGACCGTAATCATCACATGAAGTTAACTACAATAAATAAATAGGCCTCCAGGCCCAGGCGCATATACTAATTTGTTCTCATTTTTCAGACCTCTACTCATCTTTTATGAAGACATTTTTGGTAGCATTTCATTGATGAGGTTTAGGGAGGTAAAGATTAGATTAAACAGACTCTTATTCTTACAAAACCATAGAGTAGTTAGGAGACCACAGTATAGGAAATCATATTTGTACAAGCAACACAGTGGTTAATACAAACTGATGACAAACATGTTTCAAGATCAGTTTCTCAAGCATTGTCTTCCTCAAGCCAAAGACATAAAAATCTTGCATCCCAAAGGGTGAATGTTCAGTCATGAGCAGGCAGCTCTCTGGGGAAACCTGTAACTTTGAACATAAACTCAGTAATTCAGTCTAAACTAATGTATTTTCTGAATAACTTTGTCTATGGATGATTCGTGTTTGCCCAAAACACCAGATGGCACCTTAGGTTTGCACAGTCTCAGGGTATTTTCTATCCATCTTGTTTACTGACATGTCTTTGCCTCTTATTTAAATTCTGGGTTTGAGTTGAGTTCACTCCTCTTTCCCACACCGAGTTTATGGCTTCATTGCTCAACTGTGAATCACCTGCATGCTTGGCTTGAGCGTGAACCTGAGTGTCCTGCTGGGACATCTACCTGTTCCTGGAGGTCATTCCCTCTGCGAACAGGTGGACACAACTTGATAATCTCACTCAGCATTTCCCCGTTTCCTGTGGAGCAGGATGCACTCTTTAAGCCAAATTGCTCTGGTACCCTGCCCACTGCACATATTTGAGCCCTGTGCATGCATGAGGTCTTCAGAAAAATGCCAACCTTTTTTCTCTACCTGAGGCGAATGATTAGATTTTTATTAATGTATAGAGAACTTAATAAAACCTATGTTTTGCCATCAAGCGTGCAAGTCAAAGTATTAAGACTGTGTTACAAGCCAGCACTCAGTGCAGTGTGCATCATATTTTAAGAGCACTTCCATATTTAGACCAGATCAGACTCCTTTTTTTATATAAAAGAGGGCTTTGAAAATCTTGAATATGTTTGACCTTCTTTACTGGAATTCATTTGCATCTGGCTTATTGGATGAAAGTAGTTTTGTGTGCCACGTAAATTGGCGTTTTCTTGTCAGAGGAGGATGCTGTATGTGTAAATATTCAGCAGGAGCAGACTGAAATCTTCCTTGGGTCTGCAAATTAATGTGGTGAAATATAAAAATTGGGTGTAAGATGGAGTCGGCAGGCATGGTCGAACAGGGGCAGAGGTGCACTGTCACAGCGCTGAAAGAGAAAATGAAGTGAGTGAGGAAAGTGTCTATCACTGCCATTTAACTACCAAATGCACTGGGGGTTGCCCAATGACTCCTCGGCATGTCAGATTTTGGTTTAATTTGTGCTAAAAAAAATATACCACATGAAATCAGGAGATGATAATACTTATATAGGCTTCTGAAAAATGGCTGCTGATGAGCCTAGCCCAGACATACATTGGACACTGGCTCAGTACAATGCGTGGTGCTGATTAGATCTCTGCAAGGCTTCTCTCACTTTCAGCCTTATTATTGGATTCTTTCACAATACACAGGGAGGATGAAGCCTGTGCTCAGAATAGAGTTCAATGTGTGCTGCCTCTACCTTGGCACAAGAAATCATTGCACAGTGGTTGAGCAAATAAAAGGAAGCAAGGCAGAGCGAGAGAGAGTGTGCTTCAGCATCCCTCCCCGGTTTTTGGAGAGGATTTGTTCATCTCATCATTAGAATTATTATATGAACTAAAGCAGAGCAGAGATGTTAAGTCGCTCAACTTCGAATTAGCTCGTCTTTTGTCACCGCCACGCTGTAGGTGTTTCAATTGGATTTCATGGTCACAGTGTTAAGAATTTGAAATCAGCGTCTGTGTCCGTATTTATCAGAGCATGAACATTTTTTTCTGTTCTTACTGGCAGTGATGGTGTTAGATAAACTGTAACTAGACTTTTGTTGCACTCGTGAGATATTGTCTATTACTCACAAACAAAAGAAAAGCCATGGAGGCTCATGGCTCTGTGAGGCTGTACATTGGCACAGTGGAGGTAGGGCTTTCATGCTGATATGCTCATATTTAGCAGCTATATATATATATTTGTATTCACCATCTTAGCTTTGAGTGCCAGCTAGTAACATTTGGTAATAACTCAACACTCAACAATGAGTTTAGCAGAGCTGCTTCTCTGATTTAATTGGACCAAAATATGGAATGAAAATAATTGAATATGGAATTGAATATGAGGAAGCTGAAGGTGGAGAGTTTTGCTCCTTCAGTCCACATACAGCAGTATTTTGTTGGGAAAAACACCGAACCCCAAATTGCTTTTGATGTGTCATCTGTGTGTGTGATAGAGTGCAGTGTGCATTGAGCATGCTGTAGGAGCCAAATAAACGGGTGAATGGGGTTTGTAGTGTAAAGCACTCTGAGTGGTCGATAAGACAAGAAAAGTGCCATGTAAGTGCAGTCCATTTACCATTTATAGTTTATCTTGAGGGGTAGTGAGGTGTTTCAGTATCAAATAAACTGGTGGACAGAATGACATTGCTGTCCATACGGATAAACCAGTAGCATGGCTGAAAGCTCATTTTAACACACCTCAGAGTTGGGCTGGACTATCTAAAATACTCAATCCATGCAAAAATGTCTTTTCCATGTTGTTCATACTGTATCTGACGGCAACATGGACTATAACCCTGCACTTTCACCAAGTCCAGTTTTGAGGTACTGGTACTTTAAGTGAGTATTTCCATTTTTAACCCTACAACCTGTCAGCTGCTTTACCCCACTACATTTATTTTACAGCTTTGGTTACCCACGGTTACAACTACTTTGCAGATTAAGATTTCACTTTCAGATTTTATGTGATCGGATCCACTGTTTGAGATTAAACCACCCAACAGTAGATTTAACTTCACAATTCAATTCATTTAAAAGCTTCCCCTCAACCAGCTACAACATTAAAATGCTTCACTTTGTACGTACTGATGCAGCTGTGACAATAATTCAATAATTTAATATATAATAATGTAACACTGTGAACAGAGCAATTCTGCCAGCATAATACTTGAGTTAAGTTTAAATACAGAACTTTTACTAGTAGTTGCGTGTTTTTACAGTGCAATTATATTCTCACTGTTACTGGATTACAGATCTGAATACTTTGCCCACCACTGTACGTGGCACAATTTAAAATCTGTTTTTACTCATACGCCTGAGATGAAATGAGGCTTAATGAACATGTTATCTCCCCACTCACTTCATAATCATAATAACATTGAAAGCCTCTGATGTTAGAGAGGCATCAAGTAAGATAAATGGTGTTTTAATTAGCTTCGAAAATTCCTCATAAAATATGAGTAAATGTACTTTGAATAACCTGTTCTCCTGATAGTGAATTTCCCCATGTCTTATGCAGGTATAGGAGGAATTACAGAAACAGCACTGGAGGAGAAAACTGAATCCCTGGGTGCTGATGAATCTAAAATGAAAGTAATAATAATAATAATGAAAGCAATGGAAATGTATTTAAAAAAAAACATGCAGGTTGCAGGTGGCTTTTCATCTGCCTGCTGTCGTATATGCTTTTAACATTACAGCTGTCTAATCTGTTTATTGGCTCCTCGCCATGAATGCACTTCACAGATAAAACCTCCTCTGATGGACACTTTGTTTATCAGGCTTTTATTAATCAAAACACCCCAGGATAATTATTTTATTTAAAGTAATGTGCTGTCGGTCACTGTCAAACCATCACATAGGGAAAGCAAACACACATGAGTTTTTATATGTCAGTTTCAGCTTCACAGGCAGCTGCACTCATTCATCTCCCTCCTCACTGCGTTTTCAAATTGCCAGTCCAAAGCAATTGGGAAAGTTTTGATGAGTATATATCTGCCTCCGCAAGTTCTGGTGTGACACATTTAACTGCCGAATATCCTCAGAAACAAGAAAACACACACCTGAGGCCAAATCCATACTTTCCTTTAATAAATAGATACAGCTCTGACAGTGTTTGCCTCACCCTCATATCATGCAATCACCCCTGCAGTCCCTTATATGGTTTGACATTTGAATTAGGTGACGCAATGTGTTCATTTTCAGAGGTGAGGCCAGCTTGTGTTTGCTGTCACACGGAGTCACTACAGGAGAGATGATGACCTGTGTACCATGCTCCGCCGTAAAGCCCTAATAAGCGTAGCCCAGCACCCGCCCAAAGAAAGATCTGCAATACCAACCATCTGATCAGCAGGTCAGCTGGGATTTGTATCTCAGGCCTCGTCTGATGAATGAATCATTTCCTCTCATCTGTTTCTGAAAACACAGTGTGTCCAAAGGCTGGGATTGTGGAGGACATCAAATACAGAGAGTGATGTGAAGGGAGGGGAAAACACAGACATAGTGCTGTCATGAATATATGAAAAAAAGCTCTTCAGGGAGAAACATGTTGAGGCGAAGAAAAACTGATTTATGTGTGATGTCTTCAAAAATTTCTTTCTTGGGATTGATGAAAGCCTACAGACATTATTTCAAGTCACATGACAATTTAACAATGAAACTCTATTCCCTCTTTGTTTCTCCCTCTGCATCTCTGTCCCTGTCTCACCTTTCACTTAATTTATTTTAATTAGAACCTTGAAATAATTGCTTCTCATTTATTTCAAGCAGTGTGATTTAATTTTTCCCCCTGATGGTGGCTTCCTGTGAGCACACAGTCAGTGTTTGGCTGGTTTTGTCATAGCCCTGCTCAGTTTGATGTGCTATTAGCTGAGCCCTGACTCACTGCTCCAGCCTGCCCTGGTTCACAATAGTTGTTCAGGGTTTGTTGTCGTGAGTATAGAAATCCAGACGCTGTATTTACCATAGAACTTAATGTTGTCTTTTTAAAGCAATGAATCAACATTTTGAGAGATTGGATTTTTTTTTTTTTCGGGATGGAAACAGTCTGTCTTGTGTCTGTAGCTGGTTTATTTCTTCCTCTGTGACACTGAGCTTCACTGTTCAGAGTATATTGAGCCACAGTGGATGATATTTGTAGTTTCTTTAGGCAACCCAGCATCCACTGTCTTGCTGCCCCAAACACTGAATCCACAGCTGAATGCAGTTTCCAAAAATGCACCACTTACCCTGGTCTGTGTAAAGTTTGCTAGAAAAGCTCCCTGCTGTTACAGCAAGGATGAAATGTTACTCATTCAGTGGGAACCAACAGGTTTCGGGCTGAGTGCCTTAAAGACAACGGGGAGGTTGGATGATATGAAGATGACCAGACTTTTTGCTGTGTACATAAGAAACAAAGTGAAGGATCACACCATATTCACATTTAAAGCAAATTTGATATGCCTTGGTTGAACTGGCACATATGTCCCAGCGAGCTCCATTTATACATATGCAGCAGTTCTACAATTAACATAGGATTACATGTCCTAATCACGGGATTTCAAGCTTCAACCGCCTGAATCTTGAGTGAATCCACATTCATATTCCCCCAACTAAACGCAGATCAACTTCCGATGCTGCTTTTCTCCCACAATAGCCTCCACGAGTCGACTAATCCCGGGTCTTCTCCACTAAGACATATTATCAAAGGTTAAGCTACCTCGCAGACATAGAGGGAGCCTGTAGAATTCAAATATCAGTTCAAGTTGTGTGCGGGAGTTAATGAGAACGGAGGGATTATCAGAGTTATTGGCCATGATCAGGTCAATTGGAAGGTAGTCAAGCATCTGGAGGCTGTAACGTCTGCTGGAATAAGGATGACTGGAGGTGGAGGGGAAGTGGCACCAGAAGCCCCAGACTGTCTCAGTGACAAGCAGACATGCTCTGGGTCATGCACAGTGGTAATTCCCAGAAAGGTCACACAAAATGACACCTACCAGCATTAAGCCTGGCCCTGCTCTCTTCTCTCTCTCTCTTTGGAGCTATAATCTGTCTGATTCGTTTTCCTCGCGCTGCTTGTGTCATCTCTCACACTGTTTTCAGCCCTGCTAAAGCCACCTCTGACAACAAGAGGGCAAAAGGGGCAATCTCTGTCACATTCCTCAGTTGCAGTGTTTCTCCTGCTACATCATACCTGACTTAGAGGCACAATCTGGTGGCATGTGGAACGCCAGGGAAATCAATGAAAATTGATTCCACGGCGAATGTGTATAACGTTCTATTATTTTTTTATTACCTAAGGAGGAATAGTATATCAAGGATTTATCACAGCGTTAGTATTACAATGCTAAAGCAATTTGGTCAACTCCTGCAGTAAATTGGCTTGTCACATAAGATAGCATTACCAAGATGAACGGAAAATGCCAGGGAGCACATTAAATTATGAATGATGGGAATTATATTAACATTTAAATGAGACAGTCATGGTCCAGTGGGATTACAAGTTTTCAGTGTTTATGGTGTGGAATGATGTATCGTGAGGAAATCAGAAAAGCACTTTAGTGTGTTATTACATGCCTGTGTTTTATTTTTATTTTTTTTTTTCACAACAGCAGTTTACTAATAAATACCAACCTTTTAGACTGATGTGATAACTAATCATCGTGATAGGCCCATTAACAACTGGTGTTATGCAGTATATAAATAAGAAAAAAGAGCGGAGCCCTAGCAGAGAGAGTCCATAAGTTTGCATTTCTGTTTACTCCATATATATCTGTTCCGTGTATGAGAAATATTTTGATCCTGTGAGCATTTCCCTGGAATCGCAGTTCCTGAATCCCCCTGTTACAGCTCCAGCAAGCTATAAGCAATCACAGCAAAACACGTCCAGAGGGGACGGAGAGGGAAAATGAAAGCGGCGAGTACACGCAATGACCTTTGCAGACTCCAAGCATGATAAATGTCAAAGGTTTTCTGTTTTTAATTTGTCAGAGTTTCCAGAGAAGCCTGACCTATGCCTACTTTCAGCCACAGCGTTCCCATCACAGCAGTCGCTGAAGCGGCACCTCAAAACCTATTACTACCCGCCTTTGCTGAGGCTGGTGCTGTCAAAGCTGCAAATTAGCCCATTTGCAACCTTTCATAATGCACTGTAGCAAGGAACAGCATGTTTTTCTCAGGGAGGGCCAACACTGAGCAATGTAATGTATTGCAAATGTGACATATTGCAGACAGACCAGAGAATATACATTCAAATTTGGCAGGTGTCACTTTTGTGCTGTTCTGCAATACATTATGCTTTCTTAGCAGATTTTAGCCCTTTCGTGTTCCTGTGTGTGGAATGTTGCTAGAGAAAAAACAGCAGCATTGTGCGAGAAAGCCTTTCATACTTATGAATGTACAAACATCTTTAAATCTTTCACACTGTATCATCAACATGGATTTAATGCTGATATCTCACAAGTACCTGGAGATCCCCCAAATCTGTGCTGTATATAAGTAGAATTCACTATTGTCTGTATCCGCTAAAAATTTTCTCCTACGTGTCTTTACCTTGATCTCACTCGGGGAAGAAGATAATACAATTATTTCAACTCTGCTGGTTATTTTGCTGCTGCCAGCTTTCTTTTCAAAGTGTGAAATATTATTTTAAGGAAAAAAAAATAAAAATAAAGTTGCAGCAGCAGAACAAATCTAGAGGTCAGAAGTAAGGACACACTGGCAGATAACCACACAGGGGTACAAATTTTGGCTCAGCACCAAAAATCCATGAGACTCATATGTTCAAATCAATAGCTGTCATTCCTGTGCTGCATGCAATACATTTTTGTGAGACACCGAGTCATGGCAACCTGATGAAAATGTCTTTGTCCGTGATATTGTGGGTTGTACTGAATAAGATAGGCAATAGCAAGAAGAGAAGTAAGAACACTGATTCATTCTCTAATACTGAAGCAAAAACTACGAACACATGGATAAACCTATAGTAATGTGTTTGAGGTGACAAAGTTAAGAATAGCCTATTATGTATCATGTTAACTAGTTGAAACTGAACTTTGAACTTGAAGTTGTTGGTGAACGTGTTAGTGAACTGTTGCTCATACACATCTAGCAGACATGAGACAACCGCAGTATTATGGGACATGATGAATATTGGCACCTGGTTTAATCTCTCACTCTTTAGCTGCCAAATGTTATAGTTGTTATCTGCAATTTTGTTCTAAACAGTTAGAAAAGGCATTATTATTAAAGTTGCAGGCTGTAGGCTAAAAGCAAAGCAAGGACATGATCTTAAAGCTAACAAGTCACTCTCAAATTGTCACTTCAAGTTATTTAATTTGATTGGAGCAACCTGAACCCGAGTAGCTCTGTGATGGTAAATGCTAACACAATGCTAGCTTGCCCACAACAACAACGCCACCATTTTTTTTTTAGCAAGGATAAACATGTTCACCATAGTTTAGCATGTTAAGTGCAGATGAACTAGGGGCATTCATACATTTTTGATAATAATGGTAATCAAGATCAACTTCAGCAAAGTCATCATGATTAGTAATCTTTTGGGACTAAGGCTCATGCAAAGATAATGGTGTTCAAAGAAGAACATGAAGTTTTGTGATCATCCATCCAATAGTTGAAGAGATATTTTAGTCTGGAGTCAACTGACAGATTTGACTAACCAACGTTGTTGCTGCCATCCTGAGAGCAACTCTGGCTAAAAGCATTATTTATTTTTATTTTTTCCAACAAAAACCAGAGGTTTGATTCTTAATTTCTGAAACAGAGGCAAGAGCAGAAGATTCATCCCCCGCAAAGTGTTCTTTGTTCCCGTCTTGGAGTGCTTGATCAATGAACGGGGAGCAATCATTAAAAAACCCTCTGGTCGATTCCACATTAGACTCCATCTTCCTTATTAATGGACTTTTCTTTTTCTGCCTCCACCTACTTTCAGAAAAGCAAGGTCGTATTTTCAGATGAAAGTGTCATTTGAATGGTGGTCCTTTTTTATAGTCTGTCTGTTGCTCAGAGGTCTGCATTAGTCTGATGGAGTGTCAGCCAGGTACCACCATCCTCATTTTTTAGAGCATCTGCGGGGAAAGGCATTCGCACTTTAGCCACATTACAAAGTCTGATGATTCTTCATAAACAGGTCATCAACTAAGAACTTGAACTCAAACATGAAGATTTTAATGCAGCATTCATGAGGCTGCGGTACGCTGACCTTCATCCCATAACCTGAACCTTACTCCCCTCCTGAGACCCGATGTGCTGCTGGCTTGGACATTTTCCAAGGTCAGGTGGAGGGCCTCGATCCTGTGGGGAGGTGATGAGGTGATATGTCCAATGCCCTCTACTGTTAATGAGTGTATCTTGAAGAACCACAGGGGGTAGAAGTATGGCAGACAGCTTGAGGTAAAAGCATCTCACACCACCGTGTGCATGTGTTTCTTTTTGTGTGTGTGTGTTTACAGCTGAAGAGCGATTGCTGTTGGAAAAGGATGCACAGAAGAAGATGGGTCATATTTCAATTTTCTTTCTCTTGCACAACAGTTTAAATGAAAATTAGAGACAAAGATCACTGCTGGGTAATTATCTGTGAGGGCAAACCTGCAAGCAATTATTTTTAGGTTTATTGATTTATTGGAAGTAAGATGGATAGGCTACCTTTTTGTAATCACATCTTTTCTTCTGTTACCTGTTCAGTTTCTGTAAGTGTCACAGTGTTAAAGGAATAGTTCCTGTTTTCTTTTATGTAAAGTGGTGAAAATTAGTGCACATTACAGAACCGGTATGTATAGGTAGTCCATATCACCTACCATTGAGGAATTAATAGGAACCATGTTTAAGCATTTTGAGTCCTTCTGAAAGGTGAGGGGGGTTTTGATATTTTTTAAGTAATTTGTTGGGGCTTCACACGCAGGCAAAGGGCCACGAGCTGGACTTAAGCCTAAGTGGTACTAGAACATCTATAGCTTTAAGGATCGCTGCTTTGGTCCAGACTGAAGTATCTCAACAAGGTTTGGATGGATCACCATAAAATTTTGTACAAAGATTCACATATCTCATAGGATATAATGACTGTTAACCATTATCATCATCAGGTTAAATAATGGCTTATAACCGAACACCTCTGCTCAGCCTCAGCTGTAGCTGTATTGTGTTTGGTGCTAATTTTGGTAGCATGCTAACAGGCTAAACTACAAGGCTGAACAAGGTCAATCTTTACTCATCTGCTAAACATCAGCATATTAGCAATGTCACTGTGAGTGTGAAACCATCATCATTCATCTACTCATTCATATTTAATCTTGTTGAATTAGTAGACTCTTCTTCTCCATTGTACAACAGATGGATCATGCACTCTTTATAGAAACACCTGTCATGTTGCATTTAGTTTTTCAGATGTATGGTCGGTGCATAAGGAGGACAGGAACATCTGGGTATTGTTTTCTCAATACAGTCACCATCCCTACAAATCCTGTTAGGCAGTAGTGACAGACAGCATACCGTGTATGTAATAGCCCTGTGCTCCAGGATGAGGACTAGCACCTGCCTGTGAGTTCAGAAATTATCATCCGAATAGTTTTCTAATGCTGGGACGGACAAGGCTGTGCTGGGGGGAAAAAGTTCTATAAAAGCTAATCTGCCGCTGCTGCTGTGCCATTGATCGCCTGGCTTACTGTGGCGCTCCTCCAGACATATGAGTCAATAGATTATTCAGTGCACTGAGACTTCTATAAAACCTGTGACACTAGAGGAAACTAGTGGCCTCTGCTGCCTGCTTACCTAAAAATATCTTTATTATCATAAATGGAATCATACATTTGCGCCTCATAACTTTTTCTAAATAGGCTGCTGATATGTCAAACATCACTCCATTTTTTAAAAATGCAGCTCTGTCTGTTTTATAATTTAACCCAATTATATGTTAACAGCAATACGTGATAACAGGAATATGAGAATCTGTAATTGACTGATGTTCATCAGTTGTTGAATTTTGCAGTGAAAATGCTCCAGCAGCTCTTATGTTCTCTAGGCTTCTTAAAATAAGCTTCTTATGTTTCACTCCTGTTCAGTGTTTACTGAAGTGTGTCCGTGACAAAGATGAAAAAATGCTTGATGGGGAGTGTTTTAGTGTTTGTTTAGTGAAGAAGACCAATTAAGACTTTCACTGAGTCCAGTCAGTGGCCAGAATTAGACCGAAACTGAAAATGTCAAAATGTGATGATTTTCAGAGCATAACAACTTGTGAGAATCCTTCAAATAAATAAAGATAAAAACAAATATATAAAGATAAATAAATAAAGATGTACTTCAGGAAAGGAAAAGTTACCACTTTAGACTAGGCAGGACAGGAATCTAATATATGAATTTAGAGCTGCTTCACTGCTGCCCAGAACCATGTCCCATTTTAATTATGATTAAGAATTAGCCTTCTATGTAGGCGCAAGTACAAACATTACTCTCCTGTTCTGTGTATGGAGGTGTCTAATGATTATTTTAGGTTAGGCTGTGCCCACGTTGTGGATAGACCAAAATAAAGTTGTCTTAGATCACGTTTCCACAAACTAGCCGACTAGAAAACCAGGGTAGTGGTCCAGTCATGGAGCATTTGTTGGTTTCTGAGTCTGGTGTGCCAAGTGTAAAGAAGCTGCCATCTTAATATCGTGTGCTGTGAAACCTGAAGGCAACAGGGAGGGGTCCTACAGCATCTGTTCCCCCACAGAAATTAATCCAGCTGT
>OMNW01009529.1:25362-37119 GCA_900303245.1 Selene dorsalis
AGAAATTAATCTAGCTGTGCTCTTGAGGCTTTGCTTCTTTGAGTTCTTAGCACTAATCATTTAATGTAATTGTTCATTAGTAGAATCATAATATATTGCTATGGCTGTATAGTGTTACTGCTATTTACTCAAGGCTGAGGTAATTAACACGAAGCTATAAACAAACAGCTCTGTAAAAAACACCACTAAGAGATCTATGTGGAAAAGGCTTATTGCCCAGATTTATTAAGGATATTACCCATGCAGCACTGCACTGGCATCATTAAAATTGCCCCTTTATTGTAATACCTTAAAGAATCAACAGGTGGTACTCTCTCCTCCCCCATTTCCAAACGTTTTGCTATAGAAGCCTCCAGTCACCCAAACTCCCAAAATGTCCCCGCAGTTTATGGTTAAACATCAAGACACATGTCAAAAGTCTGGCTGGACTTTCTTGGACTTAAGGATAGTACAAAGGGGTAGCTACAATAACCCAGTGTGTGTGTGCATGTGTGCGTGTGTGTGTCTTTAATTTCTGAGAATCCAGCAGGCTGTGGAAAACAAAATCATCTCAGCCTCCAAAACAGAGAGATGCACTCGACTCATGCAAAGTCTGAAATAGCTGTTTGAATGCTCTACTCATGTCTTTTGTAATTACTCTGACAGCAGCAGTAAGATACACAGAGGATCCATCATATCTATTATTCAGCTTTAAGTGGGTGGAGTGACACCACTTGTTCTGAAAAAAGCACAAGGAGACTCAATTTTTCATAATATGTTGGAGTAACGCTCCTTATCATCACATGCCAACAACTCCCCACTGTAGCCTGTTTGTCATCCCGCATACATCCCATTAACAGCGTGAGACTGTGTGGTACCTTTTAAATACCATGTAAACGTGCATACAGTGTGTGGAGAACTTTGGATTTAGATTTCTTCCTGTTATGGCGTCTTCACAGAATTTTGTCTTCAAAGTGACACGATGTTTCTGCCGTTTTCTCCTCACATTATTCTCCACTTCCTTAACCTGTGTGAAGGGTGGTAGCAGCAAGATGAGATATGTGTTGCAGTTATGTCAGCACATGCCCGTGTTGTATAACTTTACAAGGTCTGTTGCTCTGAGGCACAGATAGCAATTTACGGCTGTTTAATAGAGCACTCGTAAATGTCTCCAACAGCTTTGAATCTAGAGTTGTGTTAAAACATCCTGCCACACTGAGGGCTTTTCTGATTTACTTAGACATTTAAACATATTGAATGATGTATCTTGTTTACTTCTACCCATGACCCAAAGCTCTGGCTTCGAAGCTCTTTACAAAATAAATGATTATGACATTCAGACTATGTGAATTGGTTTGCGTGACAAAATCAGTGTGTTGAGATTACTGGTCCTGGATAGTCGTGAAAATCAGCAGCAACAGTGGCAGCTAGCTGCACCACGGGACGGAGCTGCACACAGAGTAATAAGCTTAACAAACTCTCTGAAGGGAGAATTAAGGAGGTGGACACGATGTGCAGAAGCGAAGCACCTCAACACGCTGTTACCGCCGAGATACAGAGCTCTGCGGACTTGCTCCATCTTGTCTGCATTCCACAGCAAACTCAGGGAAGTGGCTTGTGGAAAATTCCACCTTTGTGGTATTTAAGAGAAAAGATCATAAAGATAAAGGGCAGGGTCTCAGATACAGCTACAGCATTCATTTGATATGAAGAAAGTTGTGTTACTTTTACATTAAAGGTCTTTTTTTGGGGGGGACCTGCTGTTTGGTTTTATAACAGATCTTATACCACTGGTGTTTGCCATTTAAGTATTAGTTTGACATTTTGGGAAATGCACCCAATTCATTTCCGTGTTAAGAGCTAGATTGGAAAAAAGATTATAGCTACAGTAAACCGTCAGCATCACACACAGACACAGGAAACAGCCGGAAAAAGCTGATCTGACTTCTGTGTTGGATGTCTGGTAACCGTACAGATTAGACAAGAAATAGTGTGTTGATTATTCTCCAGTTATGATGCTGAGCTGAGCTAAACTAAGCTGCTGCTGCACAGTCACCAGAGTGGTATCAAGCTTCTCGTCTTACTTTTGGCAAGAAAGTAGTAATGTGTTTGACTGTCCTTTTGACAGCTGATACCATTTCAAAGTTACTTTACAGGTACAGTGTGTGTTGCACTTTCCCCCATTATAATCTGTTTACTGTGTTTGGTACAAAATCATTCGCAAATTTAAATTATAAAAACACACAGTGAAACTTTTTATGCAAAGTCAATCAACCTATACCTGACTAACTGTTTGGTTAGACTAGACTTGCCTTCACATCAGATTGTCAGAGTGTTGCATAAGATTGGAAATCTTAACTGAGTCAGGCTGGAGTGCTGAATTTTGAATTTGGCTCAGTTTTAAGGGTTTTTACTCCAAAATACCAAAATTACAGCATTGAACAGCTCCACTATTATTTCTTGAGTTGAATGCAACTTTCAAACCCCCAGTTTGAGCCCCGCTGTGTTCGCTGCCTTTTAACCGCAATCATTTAAAGAGATTAAAATCTGGGCGCTGGGTTTTCTGCATTCACACAGCATTCAGCATGAATCAGTGTCCCTGAGGGAAATAGGATTGGCTCATCAAAGGATAAACCTCTGCAAACTGACATGTCAATGAAGCCCTTCCCTCCCTGATATACATTTATTTCTCTCTTGAAATGTGTCTTTGAAAAATAGACCTCAATCTCAGCAAGACTACCTGAATATGGATAAAACAAAAGCTAATTCACTCCTGGGTAATAAATTATGAGCTACTATACTGACATGTCAATACATGGTTCTCGTCAGGGCAGGTCTCAGCTTTCAGATCCAGCCAGTTCAAACCGTAACACCCATCTTTCCTATGAAATATTACTAATATTCAGTCATGTCTCTGAAGGTTATACGACAGCATTTCCATGCCTGTCTACTGTTTTTTCTCTCCAACTCAGCGACCCAGCCTTCTTTCTTCCACTCCTTCGTCCTTTCTTCTTTTTCTTTCCGTTATAGTGTGAAACACTGCTGGGTAGGGAGCAGCATCGTGAATGTCTTTCAAGTCTCGGCACAGCAGCACATATCTAACCTGTAGTTGCAGCAGGCTGCTGCCCCCAGGGCCAAACCACACTCCCCCACCCCCACCCACACCCCTGGAGTGGGGTCTGTGTCCTTGCTGGCATAGCGCGGGAAAGGGGAGCTGATCTTCTCAACTGCTGATTGTCATTTGGTGAACTGTGTTTGTTTTTGTTCATTTTTCCCCCTGCGTGAAACATTTTCTGTCTTTTGAACTGATTTTGTCCTGAAACTGAACTAAGGCTTTGTTTTGAAAGTCAGTCTGATGTTGACATTTTGCGTTGATCTTGACCTACAGCCAACAGCAGTTGCTTGATTGTGCATAGCAGAAAAAAGCAGCAACAGGACAGCTTGCCTGGCTCTGTCAATACCACCTGTAAAACTAGAACTTGTCACGTTTACGCTCTGGTTTTGTAATGCACCATAGATGACATGTTAATTAGGGAGCTGGAGGTGTTGTGAAGTGGACTTTGTTGTCAATGAATGAAGTGATACTGTCTTCTCTCCCCCATTACTCATCTTTGTGTGAAGCTGCTGGCTTCAACAATATTGTGTAAGGCATCAATCTTCTCATGTAACATGTCCAACATGTTTTTTCTTAAATGTCAAACCCTGTCTTTAATATATTGCCACTAGAAAATCCAGTGAAATCGGGCTGTCAGATCTGTAAGATAAAGCATGAAACACCGGGACCTGCAGATTTCTGTCTTATTGAACATAGCATATTGTCAATAATATACATAAATGTTGCAGTATTGCTGCATCTGTCAAGACTGAACAGGTCTAGCCTTTGTCTTAACAGTGTAAATTTTCTTCCCACCATACTGATCCTTGCCTTCATGCAGTGCAGCATTCCAAGCAAGTTGAAACTTGACCGTGTGTGTGTTTTCTGTCAGAGGGAATCAGTTAAACTGGGTGGATGTGAGGCGGCACATACAGCTCTGTCACATAAGAGTGCGAAAAAGCAAAAATTAAAATTATATTATACTTAAGTCACCTCCTGGCAGGTGGAGTTTAGACCATATGCCTTTCAAAGGCATGTGAAAGGCACACTTTCTTTATTTGGTCTCTGAAAAGCACAAAATGGGCACTAAACTGAATTAAAACCATTTCTTAGATGGATTTTTTTGGGTCTCGCACTTTAAAAAATACTAAATGAGTTGATTTACATAAAAGTACGGTTTTTCTATGGCATTCCCCATCAGTGGCTTCACTCAAACAGGGAATAAATCCTCTAAACAACACGCCTAAAGAAACATCCCTTTGAAGGAAAAGCAAAGACAGTATCAGCAAACTTAAAAAGGGGCTTATTATGTCTGTCATTTCCATAAAATTTGGGGTTTGAAAGTACCGTAGGACGTGTTTATTACTGATACATTTTCACCACAGTAATAAACCCACAAGTTTCCAGTTGGCGTTGTCAGTCTCTTAAGAGCTCCTCTTAACTGGAAAAAACATCAGAGAGAAGATTTTTATGGGATTAATAACTAAGTTATAGTTTAGTCCAGGAAAATAACGTTCAAGGTGACTGGATTAAGTAATGATTTAGAGGTAAACAAAATGACGAGGCTTTCGAAGTACTTTCATGTGACATTATCAAACATCATTACATTTTGAATTGACTTTAAGAGCCGAATGTGTTGCTGACTCATGCTTGTTATAGTCGTCATTTTGTCTCTTGCATCAGTGAAAACAGAACATGTTGCTCACAGTGATTGTCAGGATTCAAAAAAGTTTTCAGTGGGGGAGGGGAGGATTTTGGACTAACATTCGCTTCCTGCATGCTAAAGGCCTATATTAGGGTGTGTACTGGCTTCAAGGCAGAGGAGGGGGCGAGGTTTAACCCTGCTGCTGCTTTGCTATTGGTGGACTGGTGAACAAAAATACCTGTACCTGCTGCAGGTAAACAGACTGACATCAGACACAGCAGGGATGGATCACCTGGCAGGATTTACTGCAACCCTTCAACTTCTTTTCAACCAACCAGTCTGGACAACTTGTCAACTTTTTCAGGGTGTGGGCCTTTTTTTTTGTTTTCTTTTGAACAAAACTTTTGTTTTGTTTAGTTTTTGCCTTCTCTACAGGTTTGTGTTGCACACTGCAGAGAGAGAAACAGAAAAGTTTTAGACATTTGTAGATTTATTTCTTTGGTAAATGTCAGCGGCTGGTTGCAGCAGTTGAGTTATTTTTCCTGATAGCGTGTGCATTTCACATGTCTTGCCTTTTCAAGCAGGTGAGTTGAGGTTGGACAGATGACAACATGCACATTTATCAGTTATTGAAAGTTACGTTTTATATGCAGGGAAATGTGTTGGCTCAAGGTTGGAGGTAATTCAAGAGAGAGGCAGTAAGAGAGAGTTATATAAATAAATATGTGGGCTTGGTCTCTACATGTGCATTCAGAGGGCTCGTAGGACTCCAGAAAGATGGAAAACAGTGAAAACAGGTCCTGTCTTGTGCAGGGAAAGGCCTGCCTGGCACACCCTTTCACACACACATACACACACTCACACATAGAAAAAGAGACATGAGCATAGACACCAATGGAAATATCATTTTCGTGTATTTGTTTCTTTCAACTAATCTGCCACTTCTTCCCCACTAGAAACACAGAGGATGACATCACTACAACCATTGAGGGGAATCATCTCAATGATTTCTCACCAGAGGCATCAGCGTGTTTGCTGCTCTAATGAAACCATCCATGTTTTCTATCCTTCATTCCACCGGAGTCTGTGTAAAGTGCCATCAGATTTCAGTGGTTTGAAGAGTAAGACACATGGAATTTGTCATCTGGAGAGAGCTCTGCAAACATGAAGTCACATTGTGGTGGGCTGTAATGGTTGCGACTTTTAAAATAAAGGCGAATGTGCTCTGTGAGAAAAGAAATGGCCTTTCATATCCTTTGTTGTCCACCTGGTGTTGAATGCATCAGTTCTACACAAGCACAGAAAAAGGGACCTCTACTCCTCCTTCTTAACCTGCATTGCGACAGCAGTTGAATATCACTTGGCTGAATGCACTTTAGAGTTACGGCAGGAGTGCTGGCAGCCCTACTTTGTGTCTTTTAGGCTGTCACTCACAGGGGTTGTTATGTCCTCACCCTGTCTCTTTGCCCTCACTTGTGCGAGACATGGCAATAACATAATGACTGCTAAATTCCCACATTTCCACATCCACAGCAAACTCCTCAGGGCTTGTGCCAAGAGGCAGCTTTGTGTCCCTATAATGTCTCCTCATCTTAGAACCACACACCCAGTACTCAGACATACGTTGTCGTCATTGTACTGAGTAATTAAGTAGTGAGTAATAAACATCTTTTACATCTTTCTTTCTCTAAAGAGTATAGTTTTCCCATCAGGTTTCTATCCAATTCCCTGTGGGACAATTAACCTGCCTCATTAGTACAGGACATTTCCAAGATTCTATTCGAAGCCTTAATTAAAGCTAAATGGGCAGTTGAAAGTCACTTGACAGCTACATTGAGCCCTGAGTCACCCAGCAATATTTCTTCCACCCAATTAGGGTGGTGAGAACATAACGAATAAACAAACAAAGCAAGGCAGTGCCAGATAAGCAGCGATTCATACAGACTAATATTGAGCCACAGGGTTGTTAAGACAGACTTCTCCTTAATCCTCGTCAGTTAGACTATAGCAACCCCACCCTCACCCAGGTACACTATCACATCCAAAATTATAAGTGGTATTTTGCAGTATGTCCCACAAATGAAATGTTTTAATGGCATATAAAAAAAAGGGGCATCGTTTTTATGAGCTACACAACAGACGAGTCTCATGCATCACCAAACCCAAAGTGCCCACTGTGTTACAAAGACAGACCCATGCACGACCCAGGCTTTAGTAAAATTCGGACTTTATCATCTCAGCTTCTCCTGCAGCTCAGTGAGTAATCGGCCATCCCAGCAGGCTTCACACATGAGAAAGACTTGTGGCTTTCTCCTCAACCAGCTTCTCCAGCACTACACACCTCAGCCTGCTATTCACCTTCCTGTTGGACGCAATGATGACCACAGGGCTTAGTGCTGCATATAGAGAGGAGAAGAATATACGCAGGTCAGAGAATAGAGAGGATGTCATGGTCTTCCTCACAGTCAGAGTGTACACCCAAAGCCCATTATCTACCCCATAGAGGACCACATACAAGGTCACAAGGGTCACCACGGCTTTGGCAGCCCGTTGCTCGGCCCCACTACTTCCTGCACCACCACCACCCCCACTATTGCTGCGGAGTCCCTTCACCTGCCGGCTGTGCTTGTAAAGGAAGACCAGAATGATGAGACTAGCTAATGTCATGAGGGTCATGGGAACCACATCTCTGCCCACCTGGGCTGCCCCGTTTGCCTGTTTGGACAGCTTGGAGGGGAAGTTCACATAGCAGAACTCTACATTAATGCCATGGTTTGTGAGAGTAGAGTTATTTAGTCTGCCAAAGGAGAAGAGTATGGCTGCTGAGCTCATGCAGGTGTTGAGGAGCCAGAGGAAGAGGAAAACAAAGCCCAAATAATGAGCTAGAAAGGCACGGGCAGAGGCCCAGCGCGATCCGGGAGGGGCAATGCTCAGGCACTGGTAGGCACTCAGAACAAAGGTGAGCCAGATGGAGAGAGAGCGGGAGGTCCTGTAGACAAAAATCACAGCTTTACAACCTATATCGCCAAAGATGTTGGCCAGACGGAAGGAGGCCAGGGTCTCCAGCAGACAGCGAACACCCACCACCAGCAGGTTTGCACAGGCCAGATGCAGGATGATGGCATCCGCTGGGAGGAGGCGGTTCTCCTGGTGCAACAATAGGAGGAATGCCAGGATGACAGCAGTGTTACCTGGGACTCCGACAACAGTGAGGGACAGATAGAGCATCCCACGAACAAACTGTTCTGATGACATTCCTGCAGAAAGAGGTGTAATCAAATCAATAAATTCACCTACATTATACATTATGTATAATGTTATAATCTACATTATTTCTTTTTTGAATGTTAAGTAATACCCAGCACTCAAAAGTGACAACAGAAAAGTAGATGGTAGATGGTCACACTTACCTGCGAGCGGTCACAGATCAAGGCGTGTAGTGGACGTTGTCTCTGATCCCCTTCTCCTGAAGTAGTCGAGTTGTTTTTGTTCTTATACTTGCAAACAGGTAATGGTTGTTGGATCTGTTTTTCATGGTCCATTGACTTCTCTTCCCTCAGACTCCAATTACTTGAGATCAATTCAGATGACTGCTTCTGTCCCCTTAGTGGGCTCTGACAGACAGGATACCATGGAGAGAGCTGTGTGTTTGGATTTACTGACATAGATCCAACCAGTGGACAGAGAAAACTGTGTTAATGAAAAATGAGCTCCTACCTCCATGTTTATTATCAAAAATGATTAAAACAATTTCTCAATGACACTGTTTCACTGCTTTCTCTAATTACTGATACTATAGTTAGATTTCCTTATTAAACCCTCAAATCTACTTTTGTATTTTTTATTTCTGCAATCAATTTGAAAAGCCTCTACCTATTACAGACACCTTCCTTGTGTTGGTTAGTCAAATACCAACACCACAGTGTCCTCCAGTGGAGGCAGCTGAAACAAAGTGAGAGCCAGAGGACGTTCTACTCTGTCTGCATGATCGATCGCCTCCAGTTTCATTTGTAGAGCTCGACATAGCATCAATTTTATGATTGTGTAATTCATTCAGAGCAATAAAAGATCTAAAAATGGAATTTAACCTAAACCATGGGGATGTTTTAAGGGTGAATTAGTGTGGGTGGGCTGAGCTCAATGGTTTAGCTGCAACATGTCCCACAGCAGGTCTTAGTAATGATTATTAAACCCATTTCTCATAAGAAGACAATAAGTCATGTCGTCCACCAAAACTAAGGGAGACTACTTTCATAATACAACTATAGTGAAATTAGTCACACGCACAGTAATTTCATTGGACTTGCATTCTGAGCACTGTAGGTTGTATTGCTTTTTATGTAAATGGAATAAAATAAAACACATTTAAGTTGGACCTACTATGCATATGACATTTAGTGAAGAAGAGAGATATCTTTCCTGCTCTGCTTGAGGTTTTTTTTTTTTTTTATACATATTTACATAAAGGACAGAGAAAGCAGGTGCTGCAGACAGGTGCCTCAATTGATAAATGAGTCTCTCTGGACTTGTTATATGCAAAAGAATGAAAATACATTTTTGGCTCAGGGTTCCATCGAGCATTATGTATGAATCAATTATTTTTGAACGATATCAGAAAACCGAAGCTGTGCCAGGGCTTAAGGTGAGCATATTGTAGATACAGTGTAAAGACAAATCTAAAGTCATGGGAGGTCACTTTTGCCCTCACCCACCCTTTTAATGCAAATCGTGAGTGTGAGACCTATCAATAGCAGAGTGAGAGGCTGCTGAGCCAAAAGCTTCTTAAACCTCAGTTTTGCTGTGGGACAGATTAACTGTGCACAGTGAGAGATGCACTGAATATTTCCTCGTCCTGAGTCAGACAAGTTGTTGCCCTCTTCAGCACTATACTTTTGGTTGCAAAAGGTTGATAAGTGACAGAATTAATTTAAGTTTTATGTAAACAGCTGAGGTTTCATCATAAAATAATTAAGTAATTATATGCAAGAGTGTGATTTCTCCATTATTGCATCTCGCTGTCACTGCCAGAAAGTAAAAGATGGATGATATTAGTTTAATTCAAATTAATCAGCTAAAATAATGGCTTAGAGACAGCAGTCGAGAGAATGAACACATTCAAATTTTATTTTAGACATAGCGCATAACTGTCATTATTTTCACATGTATCACTCAAATGTGTGCAATCTGGTCAAATACAAGAAAGCTGTCATAAATTGAGTTAAGTGAAGTTGTTGTATTAGAAAATATCTGTCATTTAAGTTATTGTTAAAGTTGGCGTCATAGTTTCCATTTATAAACATGAGTTGGGCAAAATATTGGAAACATCTGTGATTGTGAATATAATATAGCCCAGTCTAACACTGTCACCTTGCCTTTGCTCCCCTCAGTGTAGACTTGATGACAGAACCTGTTAAGACAAAAAAAATGTGTAAAATTGTAAATGTGTATTTAATTGTAGAAAAAAAACATAATTCCCTTAACATTGTAAGTCATGGCAGGTATGGTATGAGCTGTGCTTTGTGCATCAATTCTCCGGGTATTATTGTGATGGAAACACTTACTGTAAAATTAAAAATCAAATTAGCGTAATGATGAAAAAAACAGTTTACATCAGCCATAAACAAAAAAAAAGTAAAAGCTTGTGCCAGTGGGGGGAAAAGCCTGCTTTAAAAAACTCATTGGATGTTGTACATGACGAAATTCCCTTGGCAGGACATGCTTGAACTTGCCATTTTAATTAGCTCTCTGAACATATAAACATGTTAAAAACACACAGGGAAACAACATATTTCATGATGCTTTGTTCTAAGGCTTATTCTCAAGGGAAATCAAGCTACTCAAACAACAATTTCAGCACACAATCTGAATTCTACAGCTGAAAATACAGGTGGATAACTGACCAATAGGTTCAAGTGCTTTTACTATGAGACACATTTGCCATTTCAAGCATACACTGCTGGAAACCTGAAGACATCTTACAAACTTCTGTTAAAGCATACGTAGGCACTGACAGTGAAGAACATAAATGAATAATGGCTGGTTGTCCCTATGCCCCCAATTAGTACAGACATGCATTGTTATATGGCTAATTGCCTTGCTCCTCTGTGTCTTTTAACATACTCCCAGGACATGAAGGAGGAAAGGAGTGCACACCCAGGCACCAGATGTGCATGTAAAAGCCTCTTGATGGCTCATTCAAGGCATCATCAGACTGCTTTGCATCAACAATAACCACACACTGTTGTCTCCGCAGGGGTTGTTTAACTCTGCCTTTTTTATACAACTCCAGGGGGAAAAGGCATTAAAATATTTCAAAAGATTGACATGCAGCCCCTCCGTCCAAGGAAACTGAAAACTGATGTGGGATTTAACAACAGGAAAACATCATTCAAGTTTAGAATTCATATAAGGATTTGCATATGCTATGACCTAAGGCATCTTAATATCTCCTTATGACAATGAACAATTTCCTCACATTGAAGCCTAAATGTAATTTGGGATGCTGAGTTAAAGTTCAGCCTGCAGCACCTTCATTCATATTAACGAAAGAGGGATATCTGCACACTCATGCCACATTAGTTTGAAATTTGACATGACAGTATCTCATTCCAATACAGAAAATGTACTGTAATTACTGGCCATGTAGTGATTGATCTATTGATTCTTTTTTTCTGTGTGTTGTTAACATTATGCGCTGACACATTGTTGTTTTGCTGGCTGTCATCATTTCTCCTGTTCATACTGGTCATCAGAAGATCCCCTCATAACTGCTGTCAGCGTAGGTGATGTAGGACACTGTCCACAATCCTTGGTCTGTGCAAAATGATCCAGTATGTCCTGAAGGTTATCTTCTGAATTAATCATATCGAGTCTGTGTCCTCCAAAATCTTTGTATTTCTGGTCATCCACTGCAGCTCAGAACAGAAACACAATAAGGAATCTCATTCTTAAACATACTGTACCTTTGGACGACAGACTTGTCTCCAATATGAGATGGCTGGAGTAGAATGGGGACTGTGATCTGCGACCCCCCCCCCCC
>OMNW01009530.1:0-24527 GCA_900303245.1 Selene dorsalis
AAAAAAAAAATCAGCGCTCTGAGATGCCACCTGGAAATTAATTTCAAGCTTGAAGCAGCTGCCTAGTCTAGTCTTTTTCCAGATGGGCGACTGAGTGATCAAGATTCAGAAATCACAAATAGATGAACAAGAGCAACAGCAAGTGAAGGGACATGAAGTCCCACCGCATTATGTGTGTCATTGTCCATCTTTGTCTACACTGCTTTAACCAATCCCAGATTACATAGGGTGAGGGCCGGACAGGTTGCTAGTCTAATTGCAAGGTCTCATAAAGAGACAAACAATGCACACACACTCACATTCACACACTAGGGGCCATTTAGAGTCACTAGTGTGCATGATTTTGGATTTTGGGAGGAAGCTGGACCTGGAGAATCCGGAGAGAATCCAAGCAGACATGGGGAGGACATGCAAACTCCACCCAGAAAAAGCCCCATGTCTGGGAACACTTTGTCATAGTCACCGGCTGATCCCACTACAGTACCAACATAACAACACTTTATTAGCAGTGATAATAAGTAATAAGTATTTCAACAAATGCATTTATTCAAGAACCATGTTTTACAAGTATTCATCCAAGAAAGAAAGAGTGGACTCCTTGATGCTGAGAATTTAAATGTTTATGGAAAGTCTAAATCTGAACCTCCTCACAGATAAACCTCCAGCCCCCACCAACCTACAGTTCTCATTAATGTCTGTTATCTTCACATCATGTGATGTGGTGTGGTTTTTTTTTTGTTTGTTTTTTAAGATGAAGCTGGTGCTGGAGATAATGAGGATCAGATGTGACGGTGAAACAAGATGATGCTCATGAAGGTGGAGACTGAAGTGTATGTTAACTTAATCAGCCGTGCGCTTCAGATAAAGGAAATGAAGTTAATAAAGCAATACACAGCGAGCTGGCAGAAGCCCCACATGGATGAGCATTGAGTGTCATGTGTAAAAATAATGCAAGGCTGCCCCCTGCTGTGCAAAGCACGTACAACATCACCATCACAGTCTCTGAATAATAAGGGAAAATTTGGGTAAATACATCAGATTGCAGACTGCATAACCACCTTTGGCTTTTCTGAGAGCGCAGTATCTCGTTCTACTCAACTAACTCATCATTGACTGAGGAAGTCAGCGTCTTACACTGAGACCCCTCCAGTGAATAACACTGTCAGAAGAGTGTTCCAAATTGTCATAGCAACCCCAGAGGCTGATGTGAAGCCCATCACCGTTGTGATAGCAGCGTTAGGGAGGGTACCCTTGGTGAAAGACTTGTCATGGACATATGTGATGATGGAGAGAGCTCCGGCGTACGCCTCCTCACATGCTGGCTGTATCTGATCCTCTGGCAGCAAGTACCTGAACTCACCTGGAGGATCATCAGGTAACATCAAAGTCAGTGCATTACATCAGGCTGATGACTCTAATGATACGTGTTACTGAAGTCCAGCTCACCTTTGTCCCTCAGCTCAAAGGTATAGGAGAATGGTATTCCAATGAGGCGAGCCCAGTCACGACTTGAACCTGAGTGCGGATCTGATGGTGACAGAGACACAGGAGGATGAAGCACCAACTTGTATCCTTCTAAAGAAACTGTACAGAATTATTTTACTTCAATTTGTTTGACTGTGAGAGGAAGAAAGATATATTGGAAACGTAAGATACATGCCGCAACACCTAATATGATGATGTATCCCACTCTCAAGTGATACTCATGCTAATGTGAATTTGAAAGTGTGGTTGGCTTACTGTTCATTCTTTTTATCAAGGTTGCTCATTAGTGTGACTTATCAGACCATGTGCTGTTTAAGACAGGCAGGGCATGAAGGAGCAGGCCAGGTCAGCGTGTGTGTGTGTCTGTGTGACAGAGTCTTACAAAGGATTTGTAGAGATGTTCCCACAGTGTAGTTCATTCCATGCACCTTTTTCATCTCCACTGCTGCTGCCTGGCCCACCGCAACCTGCACAGTTCACACATAATGCGTTTATCTTTCAGCTACAGGTCCATTAGTGCACGCACACATGCACGCCCCTCTGTCTGTCTACCAGTCAGCTTCACACATTTACTTTCTCTAATATCACACACACACACACACACACACCAGTTCATTGTAGTTGGATGCAGATATCTCAGGATGGCCATATGGCAACAGTATAAGTTGTCCAGAAGAGTGTATGGTAAGGAAACACAGTATCCGGTCAGCAATCTTCCCTAGATACATAAAGGACACAAACAAATTTACTATCAAGATATCATGAGAACATGAACCTCTCAAAGGTTCAACCACTAAGTGAAAAGGTGAATTTAATGCAATCTATGGCACATAACCAACTTCTTATTGTTTTTACAGCAATACTGTATCATCTTACCAACAAAGTCCATCACAGCTTTGGCCTCTGGCTCCGACCCTGCTGATTTCCCACAGTAGTTGTTTGCACAAGCATCAAATGACACACCTACCGCTGAGGAGAGGAACAATAAGGCACATCAACACACTCCTAAACAAAAAATATTGTTAAATAAGAATTCACAAAGAGAGAGGCTACACACTGATATTGCATTACATGGTCCCTTTGCAAATATGAACAAATGAATGAGGGATGAGGGAGGAATGTTCAAATCCTATGTACCTTGTTTTACTTTAATGTGATCAAAATTTAATGTTATCAGACGCATTTTACTTTGAGGACGGAATGTAACTCACTTCCCCAGTTGGCATTAAAGTTTCTGTTGAGGTCGACGCCATAACAGTCACTACCTCGGGGAGGGAGGGAACGAGACTTTCTCCACCGACGAGTCTACATGAAGACAACACACACACACAGGCTGGTTTCTTTGAGTCTGAGTGTGCAGTGTTGCTGTCACTCATTTACAGCCCTAACTTGCGCTGAATCAATGTGCTGCTTTCACTTAGCAGATGCAGGACTGGCTCAAGTCACTTGGTTGTGAAACAATAAGTCAGTGGCTTAAAGTCCTATCTGCTGGATTCACAAGAATGAAAGGGAAGGACTCACGCTGTCATTGACCCAGGTGAATATATATCCATCCACGTTAATAACAGGGGTAACATAGATGTCCAGGTTCTGCAGCATCTGTTCCAGCTTCTTGTTGGTTTTATACGACTGCACGATCTGAACAAAATCTCAACACTTATGCATCATCATGGACTTGTTTGAGTACATGTGTCACTAATTGAAACAATGTCTGTGTGCACACACCTCTTTAACAAACCACTGGCAGAAGGCGGGAGCGATCCACTCTCGAGCGTGAATACCACAGTCCATCCAGATTACCTTCTTCTCTCTGCCATCTGGGCTCTTCAGCCCCAGCTGGAGGAGACACACAACACAAGCCAGTCTGGGTGACTGAGGGTCATTTTTGGAAATGCTGAGAAGAAATAATTCAGTTAGAGGCAGGTGATGCAAGGTAAGTGAAAGTAGATATAAAACGCTTGCCTCTGCTCTGATTAACACATTTCTTTCTGGGTGGTAAAAGATAATGTTCACCTTCAGCAGTGTGATGTTTCGCCCTTCAAAGGTTTGTCCATACACAGCAGAGGAGACCAGCTCTGGGTTGCCTCGCTCCACATCTTCCATCCACTTGTAGACCTGTGGTGCAGTTTAATCAGAGTGATAATTCATTTATATATTACTGTTCATAGCTCTCTCTGGACAAGGTCTATCTTTACTCTACGAAGATTAAAGTGAATAAGAAGAACAAGGATTGTGATGCATCAAGGAAAATATTTATTCACATTAAAGTATCCCTTGACGACTGTCCAACAGTGAGAGACCTTTACCTCATCCATGGGGTGATATTTGGTGTAATCATGGCTCCATGTCGACTGCAAACCCTCAATGAAACTGTAAAGGTAAAAAATGAATTAATTATATATGCTTTTCAATATGATTAAAGAAATATAACTTCCAACATGTTAATACTTGAGTTTACAGTGAAGGTTTGAGTTACACCCAAGGCCAAGAACTGGTCAAACAATAACTGTAGAATAACTAAGAAGAACAATTCAGGGTGGTGGTTGGCAAACACAACTTTTTTTATTCATTATTTCTCAAAATTTTGAACAGACAGAATATAGACAGCATTATGGATAACCACGTCAACAGTAACTGTATAAAGAAATAGGTGTGGTTACACATGGTAGGTCAAGATAACTCAAATACTGACTAAAGTGTCCATGTTGTCGATTCGAGGAAACAAAACATCCAAGAACAGAAAAGAGGAAAGAAAAATATTCACATATTTAGGTTTTCATGTCTGTACGGCAAATGGCAAACCATTGAAGACAACACATGCTTTAATCGTAAACACAACTCACCCCTGAGGAGTCGTTAAGCCACTGTTTATCAGCAGGAACAAACCCAGCAGCCAGTATCTAAATGTCATCTTCGTTTCCTCCGTCTCACTTTTGACCTCTCTGTCACTTTCCTTCCTTGGACGAGCTGCTGTGTCTTCACCAGTTGCACCTACCCCTGCAGCACGAGCACTGCTCTCGCCTCCAGCAGTGGTAGAAGTACAGTTTGGACAGGCTGTTGCTATGTGGACAAAAAAAAGTACCGGTTATCTTTACTATCCAACAAGTCCACACAGAGGTAAAAACGTGACACAGTCAGTTATGTATTAACATTTATGAAATGCCAGTAAAGTTATATAACAAGCACAACTGCTGTTTGCTTTTTTTTTATGTGTTAATCTTATCCAGACACTCAATTCTTCACATCTGGGGAGCACAGACAATCAACAGAGCTAATTACAGAGCAGGGACTACATGATGCTGCCAGGCCTGATTTGAGTTTGTGTTAAAGTTATTCCTCTGCCACTGCATTCTGCACTGTCAGGAGCTGCTGAACAAATGTGCCATTCATCCCTCAACTGCCCTGTGTGTGTGTGTGTGTGTTGTTGTTGTCGTCCCCCAGTTTGGACTCACGTGGATAATGTAATTGACAGACGGCTCTTATTTAGGCCAGGAGAGGCAAGGAGAGAGGAGGATGGACACAACAAGTTAGTATGTTGCCTGGATTTCTGCTCCTGGACTTTTGCAAATGAGGACCTGTCAGCTTGGAAATATTCAGGTTTCCCGAGGATTCTGGGTGAAATCTGTTGCAGGAGGTGTGACTGTTGTTGGATTATATCAGGAAGGGTAGATTTCTATTGTTGGAAACTTTTACAAGGACCAATGGGTGCTAACCTGACCAGCTGCTGCTGTCACTACTATCTGAAACACAACAGAGAGGAGAAGAACTCCATTTTGCGGTGAGCAAAAACACCTGACTGACAAATCTGAGGATCCAGACTTCATTTTCTTCTCATGCACAAGCATTTGAAACAGTTATTTCTTCTCACTCTTCTGTCTCTCTCCTCAGCATGCAAACCAGTGTAACTCCCAGACGACCAGAGCTGATGTCCAGTGAGTCCAGTGACAGTGACACAGAAGAGGAGAGCCTCTTTGGGCCGCAGCCTTCAAGGACTAGCTCGGGGAGGGACAAGCAAGGCCCAAGGAGCACCGCTAATCCATGGGCGAGCACACACACGGCCTCTGACTCTCCCACCAGGAGAGGATCGGACAGAGAGCTGCAGGCTTTTATCAGCATGAGAGATCAGGCTGACAAGGCCACCGAGGTGAGACAAAATGTGTTGTCGTTGTTGTTGCTGTTGATCTGTACGATATGAGGAGAACAAAAGACAAAGTAGGGATTAACACTCATGTCATACAAAATAGGTAATTGTTCAAAATTAAACATTTGATAACATTTTTATTTATTTATTTTAATTATATTTCTCAGAAAATAAAACACTTCTCATTCATTTGCAACACACACCAGCAGGCAGTATCACATCTACACAAGAGATGTCAGAGAACCAGTAATTGGACCAACTAACCAGAGGTCTGACATTTAGATCTGGACAAAGATTGAATGTATTTCTAAATGTGTACACTCTGGGACAGTACAAAAGCGCTTCTCCTGTAATTCAGTAAAAAAATAATTCTGTCACGGCTCTCTAACTTATTTATCCAATAAGACGAGAAGAAATACTGTACACAGGTGGCTCTCAAAGAGGCCTTTGACTCACTTTCATGTTTACTCACAGCAAATGAACATGACCTAGATTCCAAAATAACTTAATATCAGAAATGTTATATTAGCAGAAATTAACTTTGTCTTCTCAGGGTAATGAGGGAAAGTCTGTTTCAGTGGAGATGTTTTAAAGAGTGCCGCGGGCATACAGCATTGCCCTGTGTTTGCATCATGTAGAGGAACTGAAAGTAGGGCTGAGAATTTACAGGATTTTGAAGAAAATCACAATATGACCAAATGCAATATCCAAATTACAGACGCCGAGTATACTTGACTGGTACAAGCTCTAACATTGTCTGTGAAAATGCAAAAAAGAGCCATTCCAACTGAAATGGTGGGTTGGGGTCATACTCCAACTGAAATCATCTGCTAAAACTAACTGCAGTGTGACTTTTTTTAAGTGTTTAAAAGTGGCCTTTAAACTTTTCATCATAATTTCCTGAGGAAAATGAAGGTAAATTTCTTTTCACTGTCAGTTTCAGCTTTTGTTTTTCTCAAAGACACACACACGCAGATGCATATACTAACAACAAAGCAACTTACTGGGGGTTGCACATTGGACTGAATTAGACAAGGAGCATCTTTCTCCAGGATGATCCTTCTGATACATCCCAATGTGGGATTTTCCAAAATGCCTCTTTAGTTGTCATTCACATCTACTAAGTTTGCTTGAATCATTTACTGTAAGATGCGTAATGACGTGGCTAAAAAACCTCTTTGCTACTTTTCCTTCTACAGCATTGCAGCTCAGTGAATCTGGGTGATTTCAGTCACTCAGCAGACAGTCTCACAGTCTAACAGTCTGCACACTATTAATGTTGAGAGAAGCTGCCTGCAGGACACATTGGACACATTGTTTTAATAAATGAATTCCTCAACAGAGATTTGTGCCAACAGCTTGGCTAAGCATTCAAACAGAACAGTCACTGAACCATCCCTGTTATGCTGTGGGTCTCTTTTCAACATCAGGCCAAACTAATGAGTGATGAATGGATGTGCTACATTAAAGGTCATTAAGCACCGGGGGAGAATAGCCCAGTAAGTAAAGTGGGACATGCCAGAGTGTAAACTGTTGTAAAACAGTTCATGGTCTCTGTTTTAATACAAAAGGTCCTGTACAGACCTGGGGTCAACATTTGTCTCAGGTGCTCTGATCCCACGTGGTCAGCTCTTCCAAGTGAATGCAACCGCGACGATACATTCACTCACACTGACACAAATAAATCCTTTAAAATCTATTTCAAACTCTACCAGTTAGTGTCAGTGAGTGTGAAGTTTTGTCTTTTTAACAGCAAAACATTTGGACTAGTCAGAGCAGTAAAAGCTCAGCTGTTTGGTGTCATCTCAGTCTCAGCTCATGCAGTTCTTAACAGCATTGACAATGGATTATTGTATTTATTTTATTTTTCTACACTTGTATATTTCCTACTGCGACATGTCAAAATGTCTGCAGCAAAAAGGCACACAGCTTAATACGTTTTTTTTTGTTTTTTTTAAAACATGTCATTTAGTTACAAGAGAATGTGACACGGTTATCCTAACGTATGCAGCTGATTCTGATTAGACCATTACTCAGGTTGAAGTTGAGCAATAAAGCTGTTAGCGTGTCCACACAGAAGAGGAACTGAGCGTGACATGTAAAAACACTAGTATGGGAAGACTGGACCATGGATGTCTTTGAACAACAGATACAGTCTGTACACTGCACAAAGTACATTGAACCAGATATTTAGTGTGAAACCCGCTGACACCCATCTATTAATTTCACATACCAGTGGGGTGGCTCTAGTGACGGTAGTGTCAGTCAGTTGATACTGACTGAAAACTTCTGAACTTATTGCATGGATTGAAATTATTTTTTGTTGAGTCTACCAGAAAGCCTTAGGTAGCCTTTTGTTAGTTTGCTGCCTAGAAACTGAAAGTGCCCACACAGGTGTTAATGTGGGTGTTCTCTGAAGGACACAGAACGTAGACAGATGCAGGAAACAGGTGTAGTGGAACCAAAAAGATCTGACTTACAGGACCACAAAAAACACACTGGCAGGAAGACACAGGCGACACTGAGACAGAACGCAAACAAACCAACAAAGAGCAATGGAAAAACACAGAGGTAAAATACATGAGGGAGAAACGACACACAGGTGGGGCAATCACACACAGGTGAGACACATGAGGTAATCACAGGAGGGTGAAGACAGGACATGGGGAACTTCAAAATAAAACAGGACATAAAGAACAAGAGACAAACCATAACAACGGGGTTGTGCTGAATTTTTACCTAATTTACAGCAAACGCACCTATTTTAAACTATTTGTGTTTGTATATGTGCATATACACAGATTCTTGGTCTTGTAGTTTATTTGTTATTAAGGATTCAGTATTTGCTCTCCCTCATTTTCTTATTATATCTGACACTTTTACATTCATGTGTTTGTGTATTTACCTATAGGAATGGGAAAAGCTGAATTTTGACATACACACTTTGCGCTATGCAAGACGAGAAGTCAGAGCTCGATGGAAGAAAATCTTGTTGCAGCTAGGTGAGATGCTGAATTTCATCTATGCTTCATCCACTTCCCTGTACTCTGACTCTGCTATTCTTTTCTCATGTTATTTTCCTCTGCTCCTTTGACTTCCCACTGCTGTCTCTGCAGGTTATCAGCGTGAGGTGGACTCCTTGCTGTGTGTGAACAGACAGAGTCGGTTTAGTCAAGATCATGAGCATAATAACAAATCTACAGAGCTATTGAAACAGCTGCTGGACCACACCTCTCTGTTCCCTCCTGGAACAGGACCCCAGACCAGATACCTCCATGTCATGGTATACGCACACACACTTTTCTTTTATACGCCTCCTTTTGTCTGCTGTTATGTTTCTTATCCTCCATCTGCATGTGCAAGTCTCACCTATTTCTTCTTTTCATGCTCCTTGTCTGCCTCCATCTTTCTTTCAGGACTGCCTGGTGTCACTGGACAGTGGTGAGGACTTTGTCAGACTGGCCAAAGAGAAATATCCGAAGAAATAACAGTGAAAGAGAGAAGAGGATATAAAGGCTGACTCAAGAAAGAGAGGAAGGAGAAAGAAGAGTTAATGTTCATAGACACTGCACAAGTAAACATAAATAATTTGATACATACCAGCACATATTTAATGGCAAATTCAAATACCTGTTGTTTCAGTCATTTCGCTGCAGTGGTAAGCACTTTTTTTGTCCATACCGTCCCTAATAACCAATGTTGCAGGTTAAGATACTGGTTCAGTCGTGTATTTTGTGCTTGTGTTAGTTTTGGTTTAGTTGTTTTTTGGTAAAGTATTACAGGTCAACTCAAAAAGAAACCCTCTGCATGGACAAAGATGTACATGGTGTCTGTACTAAACATGACACATATTTTAACACAAATGTAAACTGATGGCTACAACTTGTATGTTTTTTCTGGGGTATTCATCTTGTCACTAATAAAGTATTTTTGTTCAGTCCAGCAGCTGGAGGCACTCGCTTTCATTTAGCTCCATTTGATACTTTTGCAATTTGTCCACACGGTGGAAGCACATCACCACGGTCCAGTGGGTTGAAGTGAAAGGAGGAAAAAAAATCATACAAAAGTTTCTGAATCACAGACGGGTGAAACTTTTTTTTTTTTTTTTTTTACTGTACTATTAAGTTGATCCTTTTCTAAATGTTAAAGGAAAGCAAATATTCAGCATTTGCTCCTCGAGTAAAGGTGTGGACTGTTGAGAAATATAGTTTTCCATTAATATTTGTTTTAGTGTCAGAGTAGCAGTGCTTACAATGGAAATGACTAGGCAATAAATCCCAGTATAAGAATGAGGTGGATAATGTAACTAATGCAGTCTTTAAATGGGAGATTAAACTTCCATTTGTACATTTTCTGAACAGTGATTCAGGTTTTTTGCAACACACAGATGGAAATTCTCACCCTGGCAAACCATTTTTTGAATCATTTTAGTTTTGTATGTGCTGACTGACCCATTTAGACGACTGCACTACCCTCACAGTGTGGGACAGTTTTCATACAATTGATGACAGTATGTTGTACACACACTAATGCTTGAGTGGACACTTGCACACCAAAAGACAGAGTTTACTATGACCCAGATATTGTTCTCTCCAAGGCCCCTTCCCAAGTTTGGGAAACAGATGTGGAGCTAAAAGAGGGGGAACAGCTGGGGGAGGGGAGCAGAATGAGGAGCGGGCCAATAGTCTGGAAGCACTGAAAGGCATTGTGCTGCTTGCACCTTTTTCTCATTATACTTTTGTGTGTGTATGCATGCGCACTTTAGGTCGTATGAGGCTGACATCATTCTCAAGACTTTCACTGAAATATTATCCCACAGAGAGAAAGTGAGACAATGATCAGTTTTCTTATATGGACTGAAATGTGATATTTACAAAGAAATGATTCAGACAGTGAGCAAAGATGAGACCATCACACTCTTCTTATCAGTATGTACAATTAAAGGGTCTAAATCTCACCATCTCTCAGTGCTCATCTATTGTTTAATGTGTGTGTGCGCATGTGTGTGTAAGACAAAAACTGCCAGAGCTACCAGTCAGTGGTCAGGCCATACAACACATTATGGTTAGACACACTCATGGTCATTCAGAGTATGACTCCTGCATATGGTCAAATATTTTTGGAGAGCCTGCAGTGGGGTGTTGCCCGCCTGAGAGCCAGCAAACGAGACTGGAAACAAAGGGAAACAGCCAACTTGGCTCTATCCAGCGCTAACAAAATGTTGCTGTCCAACAGTGCTTCCAAAGCTAATTAATTAACATCCTATATTTTTGTATCCCTTCACTTGTCTTTGGTCTCTCTCTGGTCTCTGCCTCTCTCTCTTTCTGGTCTCTCTCTCTCTCTCTCTCTCTCTCTGGTCACTCTCTCTCTCTGGTCTTTCTCTCTCTCTCTTTCTGGTCTCTCTCTCTCTCTCTCTGGTCTCTCTCTCTCTCTCTCTTTCTGGTCTCTCTCTCTCTCTCTGGTCTCTCTCTCTCTGGTCTCTCTCTCTCTCTCTCTCTGTCGTGTGTGAAGGCTAATAAACAGAAGCCCTGTGCTGTGTTTCACTGAAATTGATCTAAGACAGTTTATAATAGGGACCTGTGACTCATGAGGTTAGCACCTTTGTTTACTGTTGAGGGCGATTTGAATTCAGAGGTTATGTGGTGACTCCGACCAAAAGCATAAATCCACTGAATGTATTAACACACCGAATAAACATGGGTGACTTGTTATCTCTACTCAGTTCGTCCTTCTGGAGACTAAACATACTTACAATTAGTTGTCTTTGTAGCTGTGTATTTCATTAACACTTTGTAAGTTTGTATAAACAGGAACTGCAATGAGTATACTTTGAAACTAGCATACTTAGTATACAACTGCCATGCACTTGAATTTATATGCTTTGATACAAAATTAAATTCACATTTGACATTTGTCATTTAAACATTATCTTAAACAGACCTATAATTGAAAAGATACTTGATGTTCCTCTGTTTATTTGGCTCATCCACTTGTTTAGCAGAGGTATGCTTACTGAATAATGGTTTAATTGAAACCACCACCTTAAACAATGTACATTTTCATACATTTTTAGTTTAACTAAACCAAACAGTGTTCATTTACAAGTGTCCTATTTTAACCCTTTTCAAAACCTGCAGTGTTTATCCCTCATCTATGATAAGACAGAGTTGACAGCAGTGTTACACCCATACACACAAACTGAAAAGACTTACATACACACACAATAATTTGCGACGGATGTTTAGAGAACTGAACAAATAAACCATGCAGTGCTGCGCCGACCTCTGTGACTCCCAGCGAAGGTCAGAAGTCAAGGGCCTGCTCAAGAAAGGCAGCACTATCATATAAAGTCAAACTCACCAACTGCATTTTTAATATTGTTAGTGAGAGAAACCAAAAATAGGTGTTATTAGCTTTAGCTGAGAACTTAAACTTTTCATTTTTGATTATTTATGAGCCAAAAAAGACTGAACTGTGTCTTGTCTTGAACTAGATTCTGTGTGGTATGTCGAGTACCTTTTAAGCTTCCAGGATCCCCTTATGTACATTTGGAAATGGCATGCAATTGTCAGCATAGAAATGGACATTAATCAATAGTGTGATTATGTATGATATGACTCAACAGGAGCACGTAAATCGAAAACAATAAAGGATCAAGGACTGACCCCTGTGGAACACCACTGAAGAAAAATAAAGACCTACACTACTAGACTACTAGAGTAGAGCCAATCCACTTATTTCCCCAATTCCTACCCAGTGGACATATGAATTTAAAGGTACATATCCTTAAATTATAGTTATACTATTATACTTTTTTGGTTTAAAAATACACAGAAAAATAAGGCTGTAAATTATCTTTAGAAATTGTAACCAGATTGCCATTCTTATAGTGCAATTGCAATTTTAGGTTCAACAACTCATTACGGCACACCAATACACAATAATTGTCTTAAAATATGTTTAAAATTCAAAATGCATGCACATAGATTAACAAATAAGGATGAAATGCTTCTCTTGCTGTCATTCTTTGTTTCTATGCAGAAGTTGCAGATACATCCATACTGTATACAGAACATATACACACACCACAGATGGCTTGAGTAAGCCTTTGGGCAGGGCAGGGTGTGTTCTACAGCATGCCTGGTGGATCAGTAATTACACAACCGATGTTCTTAAAATATCCTGATTTATTTCCCTGAAATTGTGCCTAATTAAAGGACAAAAATGTGATTTCCCTGAATTCAAGACTGCATTGTTACTGTAATTGTTAATCCCGTAACTATATTGATCCAAGCCTCAGGATTCGGTGATCACTGCACAGTGGGTCAGCATCTGGCAATAGTATTATCTAGTCACAGTATGTTTTAATAAGCCAAGAAATGTGGTTTGAACTGATAATCAGTATTAATGGGAGTTAAGGATATATCACGATGCAGCTGTGTGTATACGTAGTATATGTATGTGGGTATGTGGGTTACGGCACTCACTGATGTGGTTTTGGATCTTCGAGTTGTCTCATCCAGCTGTTGGGGCCAAGCCCGACCCCCTAACCTCCCAAAAACTCAGCTTGTGTGGATGCTTGGATCTTGTTGTGTGTGTATTTTCTCTAATGTCCAAGTGCTGTTGCTAAATGAGCCATCCCTTTCACAAAAGCAATTGCTGTTGGCTGGTTTTATGGCAGTGAAATGATAAGCCACATGACAGTGTATATGGAAACCACTGCACACATTCATATGAATCACCTAATACTCTGTATTTCTATTCAGGTGGTAAGTGTAATCTTATGACAAATTAGTAAATTAAAATTAGAGGAAAAAAAAAGTCTTGACTGAAAGATTCTTTTAGTTATCCTCATCTCCCCTTCTCTCCTCTTTCCAGGGCAAGATCAGACAGTGAATCATCCCTCATTTTGATCACCTGGCTGGGTTTTCTGTCAACACTCATCTGATGTTCACTCATACTACTTGACTTGGCAGCCGAGCAGCTCAGACCCACTCATGTCCACAGTTCCTTTGACATGAATCAGAGGCTGGATCAGCAGGTTGTTCTGATGACATATAGACTGCATGCACAAAGACAAAAGAAGAGCCTCCTTTTGTGATAACAAACGCTTTAGCAGTGTATGATGTCATGTAATGATGGAGAAGATGGAAGAGTGGCTCTGAGACAGAGATGCATGATGACAAACAAAGACCCATACACAAACAGGTAGACCCAATATACAGAAACATATAGTGTTCATACTGTAAAACTGTCCAACAGAGGCCAATGTTGTTTGTGTGCGCGTGCACATGTGTATGTGCATAATACCACAGAGTTATATAGGTGCCACAGCTGGGAGATTAATCAAGAGAGAGTCCCTTCATAGAAATAGAAACAGCTCTGGAATACTAATGGATTTTTTTCTATTTTTTCTGATTCCATGATTCTATCTACCACAGGACTGGTCAGACCAGAACACTGACATCATACTCTATGTCTGTCGCTGAGTTTCCATCCTGGCATTTTTTTTTTCTAATTATGATGTACTGAATTATACAACTTGTGTGAACCTGAATAACAGAGTTCATACAAATCTGCGTTCACGTTGAACCTCCAGTTCTAGTCACATCTCTGCTGTCTCCCAGGGAGTTTAACTCTCAGCATAAAAACTGAGAAAAATGACTGGAAAATGACTTCAAAGGAAAATATGCATAGAATTGTGACATTTCCTTAAAGTCAGGTGTTATCCTGTATTTTTCTAACTCTCAACAAATCATATGAAAATATGTCAATACATTGATGTTTATCTGTTTGTAGTTTTGGTCTCTCATTTGAATAAGTGTATACACAGACACGGTGGAAAACACACCTTGTCCTTCTGTTTAGGCTCAGATGTCAGTTCTCATGACATTGCTAATGTTAACTGAGGATGTTATTGTAAATACTCCAAACTGACTCTCCAGCTGTCTGTCCACTCTTTATAGCACTGTCTGCGGTCATCACTGATGGAAATGGAATTATGTAATAAATTGTGAGACAGGAAACTGTCTCCAAAGATGGCTTCTGCCTACAACTGGCAGAAGCCATCATCCATTTTTATCTTCATGAGTCTTTGTATATTCTCCCTGTGCCTGCAAGTGTTTTCTGCAGGTTAGGTTAACTGGTGACTGGACCTGGCCCATAGGTTTGATTATGAGTGTGAATGGTTGTATATCACCTCCACCCAATGTCTGCCGAGATTTGCTTCAACCCCCACTCATCAATCTATAACGATAAAAGTGGCCAATGAAATGAATGACTGTACCTACTATTGCTACAGACTGGTTACTGGAAGTAGACGCACACCTATCTGCTCAATCACTGTGGTAAGTCAGAGTCACAACCTACCTCAGATAGACCAGTAGACCTTGATGCTTGATGCAGGATGACTCAGTAATGCTCTGAGAGCGGAGCAGCTGTTTGTTAGTCAGACAGAGGCTGTGTGAGACAAAATAAAAGAGATATTCTGTCATCCATTCAGCCAGAATCACCGCACTGTCTCAGTCTTTGATTAATGTGGTTGGTGAATTGTCAGATAATGTTGTGGTTATAAAATGAGGCCTTGAGCAACATATTATACATGTATCATAGTCAGTGTTTTAAACTTGTTCCACTGTCCGACAACAGAACATGAAAAAGTTCCAGATGATAACAGACTTAAGTTAATGTTTGTCAGAACTAATGTATAATCTTAGAAAGGCCTGAATCTGACTGACTGCAGATTACACGTCCTGTAACTGTTTTCCCCATTAGGTCCTAAATTTTGCGCCTTAACTGTAAATGTCTCAGCCTTAGACAAGGTTTCACCCTAGTCATTATTGACTGATTCTCAAAATGTTGTTTCCTGGGCCTTTATGATAGAAATTGGTTGACAGTCCACTAAAAATCTCGATAGGTCTACATCTAGGATATGTCCTTGACACAGCACATGACAAAATTTCTACCCTCAGAGCTTGAGACACGTAACCTGACATTTGTGTCAACAATTATAATGAGTGAAACATTTGTACCTGTAGATACAGTAATAGTAAAGTTAGATCCTGTCAGAGGGACACACTCTGACTGTAAAAGAGGTAGCCCACATGAGCACGCCACACACACACACACACACACACAGACACACATCTAATGTCAAACATCTGTTACTGAGGTGATTTCTGGCCCGCGTCTGTGTGTGTAGGAGGGGGTGTATTTTTGCTCAGGGACACTGGGATATGTATCTGCCTGACTCTGCAATCTCCACTTTCTGTGACTCACTGCCCAGAAATCCACTCTGGTAGGTCTACACACAAGCACACATGCACACGCACATGCACACACACACAGAGACACACACCCACACATATATACAGGCAGACATGACAAATACTGGGCTTCCACCATTATGAGCTCATTGAAAAACAGCTGCCATTTGCTCAGAGGTCAACTGAGGGAGACGGCCTTGTATGTCTTACTGCCTGCTGGCCTCCTTATCTGACTCTATTCTCCTGTTTATACACATCAACATTCAGTGTAAGAGTAATCTGGTTTAGTAGACTTTGATCATAGTTTTTTTAAATGCAGCCTTCATTTGAGTTTAGACAGATCAGCAACCAGTTGACTTGAATACAAAGTCAAAAGTGAATTCATCTGAATGAATGGTAATCATAACCTATGTCTTTTCTCTTCTTTTCTTTTGAAACCACTACAACAGTATGTTTCTACAAATACATTGCTTAGTGTTGTGTTACAGGCTTGGATTATTGCGGTGAATGTGAACGGCCAATATTATAAAATAAATCATATTTCAGTGCACATACTGTATGTAGTTCATGGCGTGACAAAGTGAATAAAACTGATTGTTGACATGACGGCTTCAGCTGGTAAGTTGAACGTGGCAGATACATGTTCTGTGTTCTTTTTTTGTATTCATTTGTGTGTTTGTGTGTTTATATGTGTGCTTGTCCTTTTTGGATACATTTCAGTTGGCTTAGCATCCTATCTCATCCAAAACTCTGCTCCTCCCATCCCTTTGGGAGAAACACATTAGACACACACAAACACACACACACAAGAGCAGAGCAGAGCAGAGCAGAGGTAGGCTCATCTAATGGGAGTCTTTTAACCGTGCGGTATGGTTAAATGACAGAGTGAGAGCGCAGCAGTGGTTAGGCAGAGAGGAATGGAGGGCAAAGAGGGAAGTAGAGTCCGCTGCTTAAACATGGAGGCAAAGAGGGAGTGATCCTAAAACCACTGTTAGAACCCATGACGACGACAAGTGATGAATAGATGCAGAAGTAAACACAGTCCTTATAACCAACATCTCTCAAACTCTTGAGGGAACCTCTCCTGCTGTCATGTGAAAACCTCATGACTGCTGATTTCAACGCTCCAAATCCAAATCGTCCTCCAGCTGAAAATTCATGTTCGACCATATTTGCAAACTATCAGTTTGAGTAATGTTTGCATTTATTTTTAGCCCGTTGCATGATTTCAAAACCTCATGCATTCATCACATTCTTTTAACCTTTATTCTTGAAAATCTGAAATTGCGTTATTTTAAGATGGACTGCTACACTTGTGTGGTCTGGCAGCTTTATGAGGAGAGGTTTTAGTTTGAAGGTGAGGGTACTTAGGGTATTCAGCTGTAATGATTAAGGTTAGGGTGAGGGGCAGTGTGTGTATGTGTGACAGGAAGTTATCTTAAATCCACTTTTTTCCCCCTTTATCTTCAAACTCCATCCCTCTCTCTCTCCTCATCTCTCCATAGGCCTACCTAACCCCCCTTCTCTCCACTCTATGTGAACTCAAGTCTGTGCTGATACAAGACTTACGTATATGAAAAGCCCCTCTAATGACCCACAGTGGGATGGGAGTTTTTAAGACAACACTGCGAGGGAGCCTTTGGTTTGTTATTCCTGGCTATGATTCATAAAGCCTTTAGCATCATAAATGAACCATGACTGGATCTAAGTCCCTCTGAAGGCTCTCACATTCTGGCTGACATCACGTTGGACTGAAACAAAGGGGAGCTTATGTGGAAGGAAGTATAACGTGCAAAGTTGCTGTATCACTGTGATTAGGTAGTTGAATGCACAGCTAAGTGTTGAATCATGCCCTGTTCCTTGAAACTATTTGTTAAATCTGACGGTTCATCTTTCTTTTCCCCTGTTTTTCCCAGGTGCCTTGAGGTAGGGATGTTGTTTTAGTGCCCTTGCTTGATAACTGAAAGAAAATTTGTGATTATTTTGCGAATGACAGACAGGATGTTAGAGAAAATGACACCCATCAGTTATATCAAAACAGTAATACTTCACACTATACGAGTTTTCAATGAGAAAAACAGAATATTCATGAACATAAGTGAAGCTGGCAGGTCTTTCTTAACTGACTCCTTATCTGTGTCTGATATGGAGGAGGGAGAGGAGGGGGGAGAGATGGGGGTAGGCAGAAGATGAAATTAGAGAAGAGATGAGGAGGAGGTGAGAGGAGAGGAAGTGGCTGAGGATAAGATAGACTTCTGAAAAAAGAGGGGCAAAGAGGGACGTGAATGATGGGTAATGGGGGAGAGGAAGGAGGAGGAGGGAGTCTGATATACAGATTGTGGACAGAGAGCTAGTCTGGCAAACTTCCTGCCCTGTGACAAGGGGAAAGCCAAGCTTGGCTCGACGCTCTTTTCTTTTCTTTTGCTCCCTCTTTCTTTTCTGCTTGCTCAGAGAAGTTGCCAAATTCAGTTGTACTACAGAGCTTCATGTCTTTTGTGTTGCCTGCTTTCTTGGCCTTAACTGACTCATTTCTGTTTTGTATCTGTGCCATCTGGAAATGGAGTCCCATGAGGTCTGCATGATGATTTTAGGTCAGGGTAATTATGCTCATTAGGGGCGGGTACACTTGCTGCGACTATCAGTGGACGCGTGTGTGCATCTGCTTAGTTAAAACCTGGTAACCCACATAGTGATGAATTAGTTTCTTTTATCCAGCAGCATCATTTTATTACTGAAAAATGATATGTTGAGAGGTTCAGCGCTGAAAACTTAGATGAAAGAAAAACATCGATTCTGCTCAGATCAGGTGAGGCCTGTCTGACAGATGTGAGAGTCCCACAGCTCTATTTACATAAACAAACTGGTTCCATGAGTGCAAGAAGGTTTAAAGAAATCAAAAAGTGAATCCTTCACTCTCACATGGTCTTTAACTGTGGGTTTGTCTGACTGATTATGGTGGATATCACATTCAGATTAGGTTTCAATTACCATAATGTCTGGGGTGCGGAAACAGTTTGTCTTTGTTTGTTTACAGATGAAAGGATGAAGCTGCAGAGAGAAACAGCAGAGAGGGAAATAGAAACGGAGAGAGAGAGCAAAGGGGAGGAGACGAGCAGATTAAAAGGCAGAGAGAAGATGAAACGTGACAAATTACAGTTGCATCTGTTCCCCTTTGATGTGAGCAAACTCTCAAAGGAGAAATCTGTTTTCTGCCTAGCAACTCCAGCTCGAGGCCAATTAAAGATTTATCTTTCTCAATGGCTGATGAGATAGTGATGAGATGGTTTTCCTGGATGACACACACACACACAGACAAAAACACAAATTCATATTGTATGCTGACAGGACGCTGACATAGACATAAAGAGAGACATAAATACAGTCATCTGCCACATGACACACAAAATGTTCAGACCCTGACCATGATGTATTAACTAGATGGGAGGGCCTTTCATCCACTTACAGTGGATACACACACATGCATGTAAAAACACGCACAGATCTCCACACAGCACCATTTTACAGACTGTGGGGCAGATAGAGTGATTAGAGGTTTCAGCTGAAGGATGAATGAGAACACTGCGGCTTCCAGATCAACTCAGTTCATTGGTGCTGGGAGGAGGGTGAAACAAATTGAAAAGAAGAGGAACAGACAATAGTTGAGACAGTGAAGAATGGATAGAGGCAAGGGTGGGGTCAGAGTTTAAAAGAAGAAGAGAAACAATAAGAGGAAGTGTGAAAAGTGATAAAAGTTGAAGTAAGAACAAGACCAGCACTAAATGTGGCTGGACCACCTATGGTCAAACCCTGATTTTATAAGTGCAATGTTGTCTGACCAAATCAGCTAATACAGAAAGACTGAGCTGAGATTTCAGCTGTGACTTGGACAGACTATCTCCCTTTCTTCTTCATTTTCATTTATTTCTTCAGGCTTTTGTGAGAGAGGAAGACAGTGAGGGAGGGATGGAAAAATTGGAGACAGAAAATCACAAACTCCTCTGCCAGAAAACCTGGACATATTTTCAGTCCCTCAGAAACAAAAAATCACAGCAGTCCTTCTCTGTGGCTGCATTGCTGTTTTCAAATCCCATAAAAAACGGGATTGTTTGAAACATATCAGATGCATGAAGTGCCAGATGTGCATCTCAGCTGGATCTTGACTAAATATGTGAGTATACAGCACATCGTAGCTATAAAGCAAGCCATATCAAAGCCTTCAAGGTTTTTACACTTGGGTTTGGAGGGGTAACACTTTACATTCGTCTTGACCAATTCAACACAGGTTTGACAGTTTCCACAGAGATGTGCATTCAGCTGTACACCCTGGAATCAGACTTTTAAACATGAGTATACTATACGTTCCAGGCTCCACTGGTTTTTGTCCAGAGGAAGGTTACAAATCAATGTTAACTGTTACAATCTAAGTAATAAGGTCAAAACTAAATTAAAACATTATTTGTACAGAAATGGATGATGCAGGCAGTGGGTCACATGAGGGGGATGTTTACCAAAATGCATCAGATTAAGGGAGAAAAAGGGGGAGAGAAGTGGTGTGAGAAACCGTGTGACCAAGCCTGGGAATCTGGCCTGGAAAAGATGGAAGAGGGATATCTGAGAGAAAGGAAATTCTTTCCTTAAAATGCCACCAAGCGTTACATTATTAATAGCTGTTCCAGCATGTGTTCGTCTGGTCCGAGTGTGTGTGTCTGCTGTGCAGCTTACCCTCTTCTTCATCGGCATGGCACCATGTAGTCCAAGTCTCACCCTTGTGTTTTGCCTCTTGGGGTTCCCACAAATCTCTGGAGCCAAAAGCAGGGAGGAGCAGAATATGCATGAGTATCGTTCACCTTGTGGACAACACGTGGCTGTGCGCTGTTTCTGTGCATGTCAGTGACCACAGGAGATTCCTTTTTTATATTTTTTGCTTGTTTTGATCTCATGTGAGTGGTTATATTGTTGTGGAGCTTTGTTTGCTGTATAATAAACTCCTTCAATCTTAAGATTCGGCTTCTGTCTGTGTGCTTTCATACCTGAGTTAAAGACAAACCTGTGACAGTAGGCCTTTATGTCACCAAACAGCTCAGCATGGTGTGTTCAAGTGTAATCAGCAAAATACAATGTCAGCTGTAAGGAAATGTATGTGAGGTTATGCAGGGCGATGTGATTCAAAGTAGCATCCAGAGTGTCAGTTTGAACGTGTGGTGAGGCTACTAGACTTTATAATACACATGTAGCCTCCAGAACTGTGCATTGAACTGATCTAAATTTTACTACTATTTTTCCTGTCTCGGCGATCATTAAAGTTCAATTCAATTTCTCAACATACAGCCTGCGTGTGAATCTGCACTTGAATGATGAGCTTTGATACATGAAAGATCTTCCACAAAGACATCTCAGCAGAAACACATGTGCGATGGAGAGAGCTTTCTGAGTTCCATTGTTTATTATTTTTCATTTTTTGCTATTTCGAAGCGTGCTGTGCAGAGGTTCCCTCCTGCGCCTCATGGGTTCTCTGGCTTCCTCCCACAGTCCAAAGACCTGCATAATAACTAGGCTGATTAACAACTCCAGTAAGGATCAAAGTGTATGAGATTGTTTCAGGTTACATGTTTGTGATAGCCTGGCGGCCTGTGTAGGGTGTACCCCACACTCACCCAAAGTCAGCTGGGATTGGCTCCAGCCCCCCAGAGCTCTGCATGGATGAATAGTATAGCTAATGGATGGATGGACAGATGGTGTTTAGGGAGCATTTTTCAGCTTCTCTGACTCTGAAGGAAGAAAATGGGACTGTTTGCGTAACCACCATGGTGTTATTGCAGTTTATTTCAGGACCATACAATTGCACATTGGGAGAAACAATGTTTTGTTAATCCCCTAGTTTTTAACGACTACTTGTGTCAAAAAAGATAACTATGGTTTGGATGAGACCAATCCCAAGCCTCAGTGTGTATGTGTGGTTTTCTCGTTTCATTATGAATTAATTTGAATAAACCAAAGTCGGTGGGCAAAGCCAGGGGCTTGTTTTGAATGACTGTCTTTTTACAGTGGAGATGTGTTGTCTCAGAAAACAAAGCAATAATGTTGCAAGACCTAAGGCATGCAGACATGCCCATGTACAGACACACACACACACAAACATCCAGAGCAGCAGCTTGCATGTCCATCTATGGTGGGGAAATTGTGATGAAAATTCCTTAAATTGTGATACAAGTGGTGAATCATTGTTTAACAAGTAAACCTTTTTTCTTTTCATTGTATCCATTCTTGTGTTGATTGTTCAACGCTCTTACAGTAACTCACATAGAAAAAGAAGCTATGTAGGTATTATTAAATTCATTTAGTCTACAAGCTGAAATCATCCATTCACTCTCTGACCGATGTATCAAACATCACAAGACACTGCAATCCCAAAAAACATACCATGATCTGCCTAAGCGCTGGATGCATTCTCATTATAGATCTCATCTATCTTTGTGTAGCAATCACAGCTGTCATACAGAAGGCTGTGGTTGTTTTTCAGTGAATTGTATTTGGTAATTCACGTCTCACATATCTATTTCAAAATGTGAAAAAAATTGCTGCATAAGTCAAACCAAACCAGGGGTGTGAGAAAAGATGAGTGGAATATGGAAATGAATCAGTCTAAGTTGCTTAAGAGGGAACTTTGGGAAGTACATAATCTCTCGAAAACAATGGCAAACACATTTTTTCACTTTAAATTGGCTTTATATTTGAACTTACTTGACGTAAGTGCATGGTTGCAACACATGCAGATGGACTCTGGGGAAACACTGGCCTGGTTTTTTTTTATTGACACTCAATGTGGGAAGATGTAACAGATGGTCAAAACTGGTCTAATGTTAAAAGCAGTGGTGGTCCTTTTTCACCTACTATAGTCCAATTTAGCATGATTCATTTCATTTTAAATAGAACTGGACATGAGTAGTTTCTCTGTAATTATCTTTCTTTTGTTTTCAATGTCTTGTACTTTTAACTTAGGCAAAGCTGGTCTGCTGCAGTGGCTCAAAATCACTATTTGTAACTGCACTTGATCATTACAGCTGAGGCATCTATGATGTGGCATTTGTCCCCTCTCATTTTCCTGTCTCTCTTCACCATATATTATCAGGAGGATTAATAAAGTGCTCCAGGAGAGTGGGCTGCCCGGCCTTAGTTTGACAGTCATTCTTCTGTTCTGATAGTGGAGGGGATATTTGGGGGGAGGTCACTGCACAGCTTCAAAAGAAATGACCTGATTTATCTTCCCCGGTTCAGTGGACAGGTAGCAAAGAAACAGAGGCTCCTCTAATAATGTAGCACCAGCTAAAGACATGAAAAAAACCGAAACCTTCTCTTGATCTGTTCTAGTTACTGCGCACACACACACACACACACACACACACACACGTGTTATTTTTATGGTGGTGTAGATGTAAATACTTCTTTTCAATAAAGATCTAAGTGAATAGTAATTTAAACTATTAAACTATTTTCAAGCATGAGAAGATGAAGCTTTGTCATGATATTGATATGCTCAAGTCTTTCTTTAATTATGACTTGATCTAGTGTTCCAATAACACTTTTTCTCACTATTGTATTGATTCACCCATTTTCTCTTTTTCACCAAATAAAGGTTTCATTATGGCCTATCCAGATATGTGAAAGTATCAAAGCCTCAATTCACAAAGAAATGTACACAGCCTGTATCCTGAAACTGAGCCTTAAAACAAGCTGACAGTCTTCGGTAACTTTGTGATGTCACAACTATACAGTCTCAACTTTTAGTCATGATCCTTCTATGGGCCTCCTGGACCCACCATCCAACCCTGCAGGATTTTTTCTCTCTGAGTGTTTGACCCAAAAATCTGATGGGCATTTGTTTTATCAGAACACAGTGAGCCAATCAGAAGAGAGGCTCACAGCCTCCTCTCTTCTGATTGGCTCACTGACCTGATGACCATAGAGTCCCAGAGAGAAGTCTGAGAGAATAGATGTAAAACCACAATGAGATGGTTTTGGTTCTTAAAGCCACAAATACATCTTAACTATATAGGACCGAATAGTCAGAATATCAGAATAGATGCTATGTGTATATATAACATTTAACACATTTGATCACATTCAAGACCAAACACATATGGATAAATACAGATTACTTCAGCACAAACACACACTACCACCTCCTCTCCCCACCCCTCCCTCTGGGTGACCATCTCATAATAGCCCAGTTGATGTATTTCCAATACTAGTGTTTAGTGCTATAGAGTCCTCTGTGTTCTTCTTCTGTGTGTGTGTGTCTGTGTAGTTCTCAGTCTGTTTCCATTCACTGGTTCATACTGACCAAACTGAGTCATGCAGGTTATGATGTAACACTCAAATTCAAAAAGCAGTAGAAAGAAAACAAAGCAATTTCTTTTTATTAGTGTTAAACAGACAAACCTTATGTATGGCATGATGCCATACCAGACTATGGGATAGTGGTAAGTAAACTTAAACATGATTAAAGGATAACTTTACTCATATGACACAAATATACCCTTTAGTTTCTCACGTAGCTATAGTGGTATCTGTCTTTGAAATTTCTGCCTTCATCTAAATATAAAAGAGAGAAATGATTTCATTTTTGAAATGTGAAA
>OMNW01009530.1:29128-69382 GCA_900303245.1 Selene dorsalis
TGTCCAGACAGTGTTTACGCCTAGCCTAGCAGTTTCCCATCATGCATGCATCATGTATCTCTAAGAGATTTATGACCATGACCAGTGACCTTGCATAGACCTGATCTGTGGGCTGTGACAGACAGACCATAAAATTCTTGAAAACAAGCTCAGATAATTATAATCAGTCTTGACATACAGACTTTGAAGGAAAGAACACAAAGATAAAGAAAAGAACAGAACAGAGTTCATTGAACACAGAGACAGAGCATGGCAGAGCATTAAAGTGGAGGTCCAGGATCACAAGATGTTTTAAAGATGGAAAATATAAAAGAAAGAGGAAGGAGAGAGACCTCCGAGATGTTACAGTGATATGCCAAGAGTGATATACACAGACAACCTGCCTCTTTGAACAAGCAGGGGAAATAAAGGCAGATGGAGACGGAGGAAGCTCCTTAAGAAAAAGCAAAAGAGGCAAAGACATACAGAAAAGTCAAGGTAGACATTTGAAAAGATTTGGTGAAGGACTCAGAAAGACAAAGTTGGATGAAAAAGTGCAGCAGCTGTACAGAGTCTCTGCAGCTGTCAACTCTCTTCTCACCCGTGTCCTCTTTCTCAGGAGGATCATTCTGAACGTATTGTGTAATGCAATCACAAAGTTACAATATGATTTCCACACGTCAAACCTCAACAACTCCCCAAATTTCTTAACTCTCCATTCACTGCATGATCTCCGCTCAACTTTCCCTTACTTCCCCCTCCGTCTGTGAGGATTATTCATCCCTGCCCCAACCTTCAACTCAGACTGAAACCTTCTCCTGAGATTTTGATGTAATAGTTTTTCTTTTTATTTCAATTTTCTGTAATACAACCTATTTTCTCTCTTTCACAGCTTTATTTCATGCACCTTTGCCCTTTCACTTTTGTTCCACTTTGCTTCACTTGTGCAGGATTTGTGTGAACATTCACAGTAAGACTGTGGGTTGTATTTTCATGAATAAACTAAAATAGTGTTTGCAGTCTTTGTGCTGGATGCAGAGAAAAATATAAATTAATACTTTGCTTCATACGCTCTTAACAGCAGGGACCTCTCCTCTTGTGACCATCTTTTCCTATGCCTTAGGGTGTTGTCGCTATCTGATACCCAAACATGCATACTGGAAATAATTGCCACAACTCCCAATGCGAGCCCCCTGCGTGATTCGCTTTTAATGGCCGGTTATCACTTAAAACCACTAACTTTGACCACAAGAATGTTTGTGTGTTTACACGTGAAGCCACAGTAGCCAGTTAGCTTGCACAACAACCAGAAAAATGACTTTTAATTGGGATTTCTAGACTCATCATCACCCATCAAATCATTGCAATGGCAGAAGTGGTTTAGTGATGGTAGCCACATGGAAGTGATTTATGTCCGGGACAAAACTACTAACCTAAGAGGATATAAAAGATGAAAAACTGTTGAACATAACCTAGGCCATGCTTTTGGACAAACTTTACATCAGGAGTATGAAAAGATGAAAGAGGCAAAGAGCAGTAAAAGAAGCCACCACCCAGTGGAAGAAATGAATCAGGTGGTTAGCTCCATGTGTTAGTGTCAGTTTTAATGACTAGAGCCATGACTACGTCAGTATTACAGCAACTTTGCTATTTCTTGCTGTCACAAGATCAAGTTCCAGTTCAGCAAAAAGAATAAAATAATAATTGTCAGCATCTTCATGGACAATGAGGAATGTACTCAAGGTGTAACATGACTGTCAGTAGTCTATCTGATGCCCTTTTCCCCTCTTCACAAGATGAGTGTCCTCTGAGAAAGAAAGAAAGAAATGTCTCTTGTATAGAGACACATGGATAAGCAGATTGCATTTACACTATAGCTCTCTAACTAGAAACACATGTGGAGCTCCTCTGCTCAGGAGCTGAGCTTGATCCTGTTAGAAAAACACAATATCACAAAGGTGAATGCAGTGTCTGTCCTTTCCCTTTCACATAACATGACCTGTACTGAATACAATGTGGTTGTTGAAATCTGTGAGTTTGTATTTCACTTCTGTCTCACCAAAAAATAACAAAAAAACAAAACAAAAATCCCCAGCAGTCTGTGTTATAATATGTCTGCATGCCATCCAACACCATCTGCACATTTCCCATGCATTGGGACATAAAGTAACAGATGGCTCCTCATGTTATTACGTATCACCAAAAAAAGATAATTGTCTTCTTGTGTGGAAATGTGTGATAAAATTATCTGCTCAGATCGATGTCATGGTAGAGACAGATGATGCCAACATAAAATCTCTCTGACACCTCGAAAATGTTTCTACAAGCCACGGAATTCCTGACATACATAAAATAACCCACATGGTTGTAAGCCTGCCATCACATTTAACCACGGTTTGATTGACTTGATTTAGCTGACTGACTGAATTTATCTGATTTACAGCTGAAGCAGGTGAACTCATGGTATTGCAGGGCCCAGGGAGATATTTTGTGAACTGATTTAACATTACACATCAATGACGGTCCATGTCCACCGTCTCTAATCCTCCTCTCTCTGAGGCATTTATGATTTCAGTTTGTCCATCTCCATCAGCCCCAGGGGGGCTTTCTGGGTCTGCATGGGTTCTCTGGGTTCTCCTTCTGGGTTCTTCAGTTGGTGTACTGGAGACTGTAATTTGCCTGTAGGCGTGAACGTGAGTGAGCGCATTGTTTGTCTCATTGTTGGCCCTGTGATAGACTGGTGACCTGTCCAGGGTGAACCTTGCCCTCTCCATGTGTCAGCTGAGACTGGCCCCAGCCCCACCACGGCTCTGCATAGATAAGCAGAATAAATGATGGATGAATGGATTTTGTTATACATAAGTGCAAGTCATCAGAAGCTGGACATCAAAGTGACGTCAAATGAGTTTCACTTCCCCGTTCCCTAATGAAGTTTGTGTTGAAATCTTAACTTGTAAACAACAGGTGTCCTCAAACTGTGTACAAGATTTTGTTTTCAGTTTCATTGTCAATTGTATTAAAGCATCTGCATCATCACTGTGGGGTACATATATTTTAAAACTTTGCAGATGCATCCATTCAATTAAAACCAGATTTGAGAAAGTCATAATTGTTGGGGTAAAAGAAATTCAGGGACTCGTCATGCATGAGTGTTTCAACCCCAAGAGATGACTAAAGACATGGAAGGAAGTCACAACTCATGGAGGGCAGAAACAAATGTGTCATGAGGGAAGACAGGAGGATTACTGGAGCTTTCCATTTGCAAAGTGTTTACAGTATTAACAGCAGAAAATGCAACCAAAGTGAAGGAAAAGATCTAAGAGACAGTGATTAAAAAAAACAACAACCCTCAGCCAAACTATTGCCAAACTAAATAGTATGTAAAAGGCTTTCTGAGTAGCCCAGGCTATTCCCACTTCATAACAGCACTGTACGAAGTACGGAACAAATTAGGAGGAAACTCACAGAGAGGTCCCATTATAAAATGGACAACCATAAGAGTAAAGAAAGTGACCTCTTGACAAGCACGTTACAGAAGTTCACTTGTAGTTGAGGAATCATCTCAATAACCGCCCTGGACATATAAACACTCTCCAGACGTTGAAACTCAAAGCTACTGGAGGCTTTCCAGACACTGACGCCATGTGACCCAGTTCCTGCAGATCACCACCAGGACCGTGTTAACACTGATAGGCTGATATTCAACTGCACAGCATTCAGCTGCTCTTCCAAGATGAGCATTCATGCAGCATCTAATAATACTTGGGTGTAGCAGGACTCTAGATTTCTCATGTGAAGATATGAAGGAAGGTACATGTTTACAGAATAAAATCTGTCTCTACGCGACCCAACACGGTTTAAACCATCAGTAATTTACACTGCTAGACCACCTGAAATAAATGTAGACTGGTGAGATGGTTGTTTAAGTGTCCTTCAGGCAACAGTAAAATCATAGGAGGTCTGAGTGTTTACTGGTAGTGGATTAAGTTGTCTCCCTGGATGAGAGAGCTGCTGGGAGCAGGGCTGCACCCCTGTGGCCATCAAGGTCCTACATCTTAAACACAGGCGGGTGGGCTGGACATCCTTAACGGGTGGGGCAATTAAAATATAACCCCTCGAGTTTGTTTGTCTCGGTGATGCAGGTGGCATGGACGCAGCTGTGTATTTTTTTGTTTTTAAACAGCCTGTCTCCCCTCACACTGAGAGCAAGACTTCACGATCTGAAGTCGTTTAACCATCTCACATGTCGTGAGTTTGTCCTCACTTCTCCATGCTGCCTGAGCAGTCAGTGACTTTGTTGGGACCTCCCACCTCCGCCTGAAAGCCATGCCCAGATAAATCACTCCCCCCAGACTGGTAACCTGCACAGTGGGGCCGGCGGTCGGAGAGGGGAGCAGGCAGAGACGGGAGGCAGGAGCGCGGCATCGAACAACAGTTGCACTGGAACCGACTTCTCTCCGTCCCTTGAGACATTAGGAAGAGTGGCACCTGTGAGCACGCCCTGCAGTAACAGAGAGGCTCGCACTCAACTAACATCATGACCGGCAGCGCTATAGCCAGGGTGCTGGTTGTGCTCTGCATCGGGAGCGCGGTGAACTGCATGCCCAAAGGGACGCACAGGAATCGGAGACAGTCGCAGCAGCATCACGTCTCCTCGGTCTCTCAGGGTGAGTCTTCGTTATGAGTCACGGCAGTGGTTTTAGTGTAGCAGCAGGAGAAGGTCCCGGGGCCACCAGAGGTCACCTGGAGAGCTCCTGAGTTTACAATGTAGCCAGATGATTTTTTTTTTACTTTGACATTTTATGATTTTGAGATGGAAAACCAACAGGACACATATTTTGTCCTTTTGTGGTCTGAGCCTCTTTGCAATTAGAGCAGCAATTAAAAGCACAGTTTATGTGTGTTGGGTTTGATAGCTATATATAAATATCGGTTGTTTATCTCCAACAACTTATCTGATCTCCTTCAATTCACCCATATGTGAAGGAGGATCAGAGCTACAGAGAAAAAGTTAAAGAAGAGTTTGAATGTGTGTGTGTGGCATGTGAAGTCATGAGATGTGAACAAAGAAGAAGCCTGGTGGGGGTGAGAAAGTAAAAGTGGATATTATTGTCCATTCTGTGCAGCTGATTTATTACTCAGCCTGGAGGCCTTTGAAGTCAACTTAACACATCCACACTCACTTTCACAGACATGGGTGAAGTCTCCTCCTACAATAAAATGTGTATTCCAATTTAGGGTTTGCTTACTTGGGTTTACATTTGTCTTTGTCTTGTAACCTGTAATACTGACCAGTGATTGTTACTGCTGGAGCAGTTTCCAATGCCTGCGTTTGTCTTTCCATTTTGTAAAAGGACATAGTGAGCAGGTATGGGGTTTTTGGGTGTGTGTGGGTGGAGTGTGTGTGTTTTTTTTTCTCTCTCACACACGCATTTTCCCTGCACAGTGAGTATTTTTGGAGTAAGAGCAAAGGCAGGGGGTATTTTTTATGAAACCTCCTGCTGCTAGAATTGAGCTCATACTAAAGTCTCATCAGTTTTCCCCCATCTCCTTCTCTCCTGTCAGACGGCTGTGTGGAGAATGGCAACATGTATGCTGTTAATGAGCAGTGGGAGAGGCCATATTTGGGCAGCACACTGATCTGTACCTGCCATGGAGTCGCTGGCATCAAGTGTAAAAGCAAACCTGAAGGTGAGTTTGTTTCTGATGCGTTTCACACGTCTTTTGCATCAGTCCCCACATCAGACTGTCTTCAGTTCCATCTGCCTTTAGCACAACATGTGGGACAGACCTTCTCCATTTGTTTTCTTTTTTATAACAGAGGAGAAGTGCTATGATAAAATCAACCAGCAGTACTACAGTGTGGGAGATACCTACGAGAGACCCAAGGATGGCATGATCTGGGACTGTACCTGTATCGGATCTGGGAGGGGCAAGATCAGCTGCACCATTGCCAGTAAGTGTGTTTCTGCCATTAGCTGGTCTAACTCCAGACCACACAACCTAGCTCATGTGTGTTATGTGTATATCCTGATCTGCCAAACTCATGCCTGTAAACTGGTTATACTCCCTATTCTCTACAACTGATTCGCAACCGGTGCCATGCAGCTGTTTGCAGTTAGCCGGGTGGTTAGATAATGGGAGAAATGTCTGAGTGTGTGTTTTTTCTTTTCCTTTGCTTTCTTAATGCGAAAACACACACACAAAGTCGTCTAGTCGTCTCTCTCTCTCTGAGATCATCTTTTCTCTCTCTACCCAGACCGCTGTCATGAGGGTGGGGCATCATATAAGATAGGTGACACCTGGAGGAGACCCCATGAAACAGGAGGCTACATGTTGGAGTGTGTTTGTCTGGGTAACGGCAAAGGAGAGTGGACCTGTAAACCCATCGGTGAGTCATTAAGTCTGCCGCTGACTTTACATAGCTACTGGCTGATGTGCTAGGTTAGCTTAGTTTTTTCATTCGATTCAAGCCATTTTCAATGCTATGCTATTGCTACATAGCTAATTTTATCATTAACAGCTGTTTACTCACCAGTCTAGATGACAGACATTGAACTTCATTCCTTTACTCACCTAGAGCTGTCTCTCTCTAATGGTGGAAGACAACACTATTGTTAAGGCTTATTTACATTGTTTTTTTTTTCTCCTACTTAAGTTAGCATGCTAACCAGCTAGCTCGTCTGGCTACTGTCTGATGACATAATGCTGTTCAGAGTGTGTAGCCTATCATAACCTCTTGTCTTGTAAACACAACTGTAGCATTAGCTCATTAAGCGTTAATTGCCACCACCTGCTTCCCCCAAAAGATTTTTGCTGGAAAACCTACAAGTATCTAGTTTTTAAACTATATATTAAGCAAGTAATATTTTTGAGTGATTCACAGCTAGAGTGTGTTTTGTGTGTGTTTTTACAGCTGAGCGTTGCTACGACAACTCAGCGGGAACTTCCTATGTTGTTGGAGAGACATGGGAGAAGCCGTACCAGGGGTGGATGGTGGTGGACTGCACCTGTTTGGGAGAGGGAAGTGGGCGCATCACATGTACCTCCAGAAGTAAGATATATCCATGACTATATTTATATCTACAGTAAATCTATAACTAGATCATCATTCAATTTATCTGTTTGTCTTTTTGTGTATACACAAATGTAATCCTACTTGTCCGCAACAAACAGGAAGAACTGGGTCACAAGCAGAAAATTGAATTAGCTGCTGTGGAAATGCTGCTGTACTTGAACAAGTAGCATGCGTGTATACACATGTACCGCTTAAACCTCATGAAATCGCTCGCAGATAAACTTTCCAGGCAGACTAGCAGAGCTACACTCAAAGTGATGTGTTGGGAGGATTTCTACAACCTCTGCAGGAAACGTTTACCGGTTGTGTTTCTCATTAGAAGCATTACTTGCATCCTTAATGGTTTTGACTGATGTAACACATGACAATGAATGTTATTCCCTGTTGGTTTGTTGTCGCATGCAATTCTTCAGGGTGGCCTTCTCAGTGGAGCTAATCAATAAAATTCCACCATGAATGTGTTGAGTAAGTTATTAACAAAGTCACCAAAGTGCAAACATGGAAACAGCTGGTGGCCAGAAGGAGTCACTCCCCACAGGATCATTGCTGATTTCCTCATTCCTCTCAAGGCCTTTAGCAAAAAACCACAGTCTTTATAATTAATCCCAGCGAATCTCTGCTCTCCTAGATCGCTGTAACGACCAGGATACTCTGTCCTCCTATCGTATTGGAGATACCTGGACCAAGACAGATGCCCGCGGCCACCTGCTCCAGTGTCTATGCACAGGAAATGGCAGAGGGGAGTGGAAGTGCGAGCGGCATGCTTCACTTCACACCACTGGCCTGGGTGAGAACTGATAACATCCCTGTCTCTGCTCTGTTTTTTTTTTCCCCTCTTTTGCACTCTGTGTGGGGAGAAGAACGTACACCAGGGACAGATGCTGTGAGGGGGGAGAGATAACAAATGCCAAGTGTCTGAGTGCTGAAGTGAGAAAGACGTGTCTTGTAACTCATGATCATGACCTCATGAAAGAGAGACAGAGACATGGACCAGGGGGATGAAGAGGGAGGAATGAGGCACAGGAGAGTGGAAAAATGTGCTTAAAGTGGCTTGAAGTGATTACAGGGTGTGAGATGGAAACATATGCTCATCGTGACTGTGTTTTATTGTGTGTATTATATGGTACAACTCATTGATTGATGATTTTAGGTTACTTTAAAGTGTTTCCTAAATGCTAAAATAATGTTTTTGTTGGCATTTATCCAGGAGCCGTGCTATAGTTAGGTTTTATGCTTAAGAAATTAACAGTATATGCTTTTGACATTTTTGCTATATCTGACTTGTCTCCCATGTTACACCTTAGGCACAGGCTCTCGTGTAATCACTAACATCCAGCCTGCGGTATACCAGCCCGCTGCCGTGCCTGAGCTTCCTCAGGAGGGGCCCTGTCGCACAGAAACAGGACTGTCATACTTCAATGGCCAGCGCTGGCTCAAGACCCAGGGAACCAAGCAGATGCTCTGTACCTGTCTTGGCAATGGAGTCAGCTGCGAACAGTGGGGTAAGAGAGGTTTTCAAATTACCCATGAAGCAACAATAAACCTACAACTCAGCAGGTGAAGGCAATTGTTTGAAGTGAGGATCTCTTGTGAGGAGCTCTTGTCATGTGACTAGTGATGTTAATGTATTTGTCTGTTTTCCAGATGGACCAGCTCCAGTGTATGGTGGCAACTCTGGAGGCCAGCCCTGTGTGTTCCCCTTTGTCTACAAGGGAAAAACCTACCACTCCTGTACCTCTGATGGACGCAGTGATGGACAGTTGTGGTGTTCCACCTCCTCTGACTTTGAGACAGACCAGAAGTACTCCTTCTGTACAGAGAAGAATGGTGAGTGGATATATGGGGTGTTAATAGAGGCGGGAGTTGTATTGACAAGGGATGAACAAGTTGAAACGAGAAGAAAAAGTTTGGGTGTACTCTTTTACTAATGTTACTACGATGAGGTGTGTGTGTGTGTGTTTTATTTTTTTTTGCTGATTAGAAAGACAGAAATAGTTAAATTTCAAAATTACTTGGCAGAATATACATATATAAATGTAAGTGATTTTAATTTCAGTGTGTGAGCTGAATTAGTCAGTATCTCTATCATAAATTACATCTGTAGCTTTACTGACTATTCTGACTAGTTTAAAACAAAATCCTGGAACTGCCTCAACAAGCGGGTTCATCATATCTCTCACATCAGTTTGTGATTGGGCTTAGCCTGGATGTACATAGACCTCGTAAACAGAAGTTATGGTGGGTTTTGGATATTGATAAATCATGAGTCAAAGTGGTGACAATCTCTTTTCTTCCAATAGTGATTGTGGCAACACGAGGCGGTAATTCTAACGGTGCTCTATGCCAGTTCCCCTTCCTCTACAATGGCCAAAACTACACTGACTGCACTGCTGATGGACGCAGAGATGGCATGAAGTGGTGTGGCACCACAACAGACTATGATTCAGAGCACCGATTTGGGTTCTGCCCCATGGCTGGTAAGTGTGTGTGAGAGATGGAGAGAGAGAGAGTTTGACCATACTATTTAAAAATGATGTTTAAATGATGGCCGTAAAGAAAACAAAGGAACAAGATAATAATGTGCTTTTAAATGTGTCTGCACTGATGTGGACATGGTCTCACAGGCCTGGAGCAACTGTAGACCAGTGAAACAGTTTGCTGGCCACAGGGGTAACTAACGCGATTAGCTCAGCTAATTACAGAGTCTCTCATGGTCTTAAGTAAAATGCCTCTCCAGCCTGTCTGAATAACAGAATTAACATGGCCTCACTATCCTTTGTCTTTTTTTTTTCTTTAACAATGAAACGATTTGGTGGGTGATTTTATTTCATTAGCATAAAAGTGATTATCAGAGTGATGATAAGAGGGCACCGGAGCTAATGGCACAGACAATCTAATTTACAGTTCTTACACCTTTATGTTTAGCAAAGCCAAATTCACCTAACAAATTCACAATTCACTGTTGCCCCTCTAAGAAATGTGTTGCTGTGTTGTGTTGGTGTTAATTAGGTCTGCTTAGGCAACAAAAGAGGCTGAAGCCAGTGAAACACTAGGGGGTCATTGACACTGCACTTCTGTCTGTGAAGTTGTAATGAAATGGTAATGATGACACAGACAGGCTGAACAAGAGCACAAACTATGAAAATCTATAGGACTTGATGTCTAAGAAAGCCCAACAGTCTAATTTAGAAGCCACATAATTACAGCAGTTTATAGAAGTTGCAGTCAATGCTGAAGCCACTTTATACAAACACAGCTGAGTCGTCACAACAAGTGAAGTGAGTCACTGCTGGGAATCTCTTCAATGGGAGATCCAGGCTTGCTAAGGTCTGAAGATATAAATCTGAAGGGACTCTGACTTTTATCTAGACATGGCTTCAATTTGTTGTCTTTGTTTACTGTCATGCTATGAAACAATATCCACAAGTAGAAGTGGGATTATCTCTAATTTAAAACAGTAGACTCAGATTGATTTAAAAGCAGACAGGCAGAAGGTAGACTGGTCTGTTTGGCAGCAGGCTGCAGAGTGTGGATGGTATGAAGTGGAAACGTCTACAGGATCTTATCAGAGATTCTCTTATCTTTGAATTCTGGGCAAAAAAAATGGAGCACTAAATTTATTTCATGTCAAAAGAGCTTATCTGTTTGAAGATTTTTTGCTTTGTTGCAAGACAGATAGGCAACCCTTTGAAGTAGCTCAAATAGTTTGTTCCTGCTGTGATTATGGTGTGTGGGGGGGCTGGTGTGTCCAAAAGTTTGCACATGTTGACAACCTACAGAAGAGTAATCTTTGGAGTTTTTATGCTAAAACTAAGAGAGATCCTTTTCTTCAAATGTTTTTACACGTTAACTTCTGTCCTGAGACAAACCTTTGAGACAACACCCCGTTGTTAAAAACACTGTGTCAAGATTTCACACGGGCAAAAAGAGCATTCACGCCCTGTAGCCAGCCAGTTTCAGAGCAGGTTGTCTGGTGGTAAACCGAGGTCAGCAGTCTGAACAGCAGGGGGCCTTTGATATTAACATTAATGACTCCACAAGTACTGTCAAAACAAACACGGTAGTTGAGATGTTAATGGTGAAGTTTTAGTGGTATCCACCAGGTGCTCCTGGGATGACGAGGCAATGGTCTCCAGCCTTGAGGCAGCATCCAGGGTAAATTACACAAACTGTAGCTTCGACACGATTAGATCCACTCATACAAACATTATTACTTATCCCTCTTCAGCACCAGGAGTAGGGTATATGTTTGGCCACAGGACAACCTTTTGTTTAGCTTATCCCTACGTGTTAGTAACATCCTCCTAGCACACTATCAGGTAGTTATAAAACTGCTTGGCCCTGGGGGGGGGTAATTGTTTGAGCTCCCACAGCTGTTGGCTATGGTGTCCAAACAGTCAGTTAAGTTTTAAATGGCCACTTTTGGAGTCATTAAAATAATGGTCAGATTACCCTCAGAAAGTATTGATTGGTTCTAAAGAAAATGCATGCAGATGCTTACATTTTTTTTGAGATCAAGATATTTTTGGGTGTTTTTTTGTTTTTGATGGGACAGTGTAGAGAGATAGGAAAGCAGGGAGTGATCCAGCATGAACTTCTTCAACAGTATGAGCAACAGTAGGTGGTCCCTTGGATCAGACTACATGGGCCAGCCTTTGCTCCCCACATGCATCAGTGAACCTTGGCCGCCCATGACGCTGTAGTCGGTTCTCCACTGTTCCTTCCTTGGACCACTTTTGATAGAGACTGACCACTGCAGAGCAGGAACACCCAACACCAACTGCAGTTTTTCAGATGCTCTGATCCAGTCGTTTGACCATTTGGCCCTTGTCAAACTTGCTCAAATTCTTACACTTGTCCATTTTTCCTGCTTCTGACACATCAACTTTGAAGACAAAATTTTCACTTGCTGCCTAATATATCCCACCCACTAACAGGCGCCACGATAAAAAGATAATCTGTGTAATTCACTTCACCTGTCAGTAGTCATAATGTAATGCCTGATTGGTGTATATTACACACCTTGTGAAAAACACACACTTGTTAATCACAGGATGAAACTTAGATGTAGCTTGCTTTACTCCGATTATGCAAATATCTACATAAATTTTAACTGTGGTAGAAACTGCATATGCCTAAGGGACATTTGTGTCCTACACCACGTTTTTAACATCTCCAGCCCATGTATTTCTGCCTCAGCTTCAATGTTGGTGCACAGCCACCACACCAAATCCAAAGGCACTTCCAGGGACCAGATGTCTGGCTCTGCTCCAGATTCTTTTTGGCAAGGAAAATCCCTGGCTGGGCTCCAAGAAAGCAGATCTGCTATCTCTCCCCTTCTCCTCCCTTCCCACAAAAGAGACTTAAAGAGTTGCGTTCATGGGCATGCATGCATGTCAGTTTTGTCTGCTGCTTTACCTGCTCCACTGCAACACCACTGATGCAATGTCAGTCATTTAATCTGCAATCGAGTCATATTTTCTGCATTTTTAAAGGACTATATTGCTTGTCCCACCTCCCTTTGCTAACTTTCTATGATTTCCTGATTAAAAAACACTCACTCTTATAATTACTGGAGAACTCGTGGTGAACACACACAGTCATTCATACACACCACAGCTGTTTCTCACTTTTAATCAAATCTTCATTTCAATGGACACAGGTGCTCTGTGATCGTTACGTCCTCTACAGCCTTGTGTAGTAATTATAGGGTAGAATCTCCATGGGCAATCATTCATTCCAATGTGCCTGTTTTTATTTTACTGCTGGTATGCACTGCTCATGTTGCTAGGTAATACGTTCCGATGTGTTGGATGCATGTCTGTACAACAGATAATTCTGAATGGGTTAGTGAGGTAGATTGGTTTGTTCCCGTTCTGACCAAAAGTTAATCAGACTAAGTCAGTGGCATGCCTTATTACAATGTTTTTTTGTCTTGTGCATTTTAGCCCATGAAGAGGTTTGTACAACCAGCGAAGGGGTGATGTACCGCGTGGGAGACCAGTGGGACAAACGGCACGATGTTCTCAGTCACATGATGCGGTGCACCTGTGTTGGCAATGGCCGAGGAGAATGGAGCTGTGTTGCGTACTCCCAGCTGAAAGGTGTGTATCTGTGTGTGTATGTATTGGCAAGAGATAGAATAGGTGCACAGAGGAAGAACAAGTGATTCAATCTGCTCACATGTGTGGCGTTATAATTAGCAGTATTAGACCTCTCTGAGAGAAGAGGTTAAAGGTCATGTGTGATATAATCCCTCATCCACCTAAAAGGTCAGAAGTCAGCCTGCACACCTGCACTTTATGAGGCCTCAATTGCACCTGCAGCACATGCATACTGACAGACACACACACACACAGACGCAGGAACGCACACATGCAAACACACACACAGCATTCAGAAGTGCAGATGCCTTTCTGCACATTTCTCTACCACGTCTCTTCAAGTCTTGCTGTTTCTGTGTGTGTGTTGCAGACCAGTGTATTGTGGATGGTCTGACCTATGAGGTCAATCAGACCTTCACCAAACAACATGAAGAGGGATACATGATGAACTGCACTTGCTTTGGTCAGGGGCGTGGTCGCTGGAAGTGCGATGCCATCGGTGAGTTTACCATGTTTGCATCCTACATGCTGCTAAACTTGAATTTGATTACATGTCCTAAACTACTACTCCAAAATCCAAATGCCAAGCTTTTTGTCCATTTTCCTGTCTGCTTGAACTTTACTCTGTATGTAGATGTTATGGAATGGACACGATTGATGATTTTGAGTTTGAGCTTTATTTTCTTACATATAAGACTGATATACTCAGGGAGCAGCAGTTGTGCTGTAGCTGCAGAGCTCTTGTGGATGGATGCTGCTGCATTACCTGACTCCATGTGACTCTGCCCCTAGATCAGTGCCAGGAGCCAGAAACAAGAGCCTTCTACCAGATCGGAGAGTCTTGGGATAGAATGATCCATGGAATCATGTACAAGTGTTATTGCTATGGCAATGGTGTCGGAGAACTCAGCTGTGAGCCCCAGCAGTCCTACCCTGGTAAGATGTTAAATTGACAGTATTTTCTACAGTCTCAAGTTTGTTTGTCTTTCTCCCACACACTCATCTTTTGACTCTTTATTTTTTTCTGTGCTGTTCTCGTCACTTTGATTCTCGATCCAGTTTCAGCATCTGGTAATATTGTGTTACGGTGATCTTGTTTGACTGTGAGATATTCATTCAGTTTTAGTGTTAGTAAGCTGCGCCTCTGTGTAAAGCCACGTAGATAATATCACTTTGCTGGAACAGACTAAACATTTGAAGTGGCAGTACAGACTGTCAGGCCTCAGTGAAGATGTGTGCACGGCTGATCAAATGAGTTAACTTTAACAAATTGTGCTTCATTTCTTGCTGTAAAAAATGTTTGCTTAAGTCACTTGAAAATGAGGCCCTTGACTTTGATGTGAAACAGGCAGAGTTGGGGAGGGGGGGTGTGATTTCCTCTCCTACAAATACACCCCCAACTCTGAGCCTTTGTTCTGGCTAGCATGTGGTCCATCCCTTGTGCCACTATTGCCACAGCTGTACAAAATGCTATATTGCGTGTGTGTACTTCTCACCAACACACACACACACAACCTTTAATTTTAATTTCAGTTCAAGTTTCAAGTTTTGTTGAACTTAGGTTCGTTGCACAGCATCATATGACCTTGATGGCTACATTACCTTACTCCTAATGACTTGAAACCGAGCTTGGGTTTTGTCTTATATATGTTTTGCCATTAGTAAAGGGGAGACACAGCCCTGTTAGGATTTAAATGATTTCCGTTTCTCCACTGCCGTGGTCAGTCTCTTGTGTTGTTTTGCTCTCTAATGGCAAGTAAATCAACACTCTATGTTGTTCCCTTTTCCACTTTCCCTAATTCATGGGGAAAAATAGTGATGTGGATGTACAATCTGTGTTTGTGGTGTACATTTGCTATTTTGAGCAATAGAACATTTGAACATATCCTACAGTGAACATAAATGTTAGTATAGCTCTGGGCTGTGGTGTCAGTGCCTCAGAGCCTCAGGTTCGACTTGTCTTACGTAAAGGAACATATGAACTGTTACTTGTTTGCTCTGTGTGTGGAGCAGGTTGATGGGAGATACAAAATGTAGGGCACTCCTCTGCTGTAAGTGGCTATAATGGCAACCAGCTGTGAACTTGCAGTCTGTGGGGGTGTGTGTGTGTGTGAGCATACAAAATACAACATAGTAAGATTTAGGGGGAGCAGTGAGCAGATCCAGACTCCCAGTCGGTTGGCTTACTGGGTGAATCACCATAAAAGGTAAAAATGGCAGACAATGGGGGATTTTTAGATGCTTTTCACAAGACTCAGCCCTGAATTGATAAGATCTTTTAAAAAATTGTTTTCTTTTCTGCCTCCCGTGTCACCCTCTAGTTGTTTGGGGTTTAATTCAATCGTTTGAGGCGTTTTTTATTGTTAGGATGGCTCTCAGTTTTACTTCTCTTTACTGTAGACCTTCCTTATCACAGTCTTGTCATGCAACTGCTTGTATCAAGACTGAATGTTGTGTCTATATGTGCAAAGTAAAGGGGGATGTTTGTGTTTGCAAGTCACACAGATGTGTCTAAGTGCATATAATGCTGCGTGTGCGTACAAGTGTGCATCCGTTTTCATTTGTGTCCCACATCTGATTCTATGTAACCCTTACCCTCACCAGTGGCCTGTGGGTCTGTAATAGACAGTAATTGGTTCCAGATTGTTTTTGAGGTCTGCGTATCTGCTAGCAACTTCTGGTTAACCAAGCCACTTGCTCAGTAACTTTGATTACAGGTCTGCTATTTGGAAAAGTGGTCAGAAAACCTCAGTTCTTTATAGAAGCTACCAGTTTCTATCAGCACAGCTTATGTCAGGATTCTGCTCACCACATGACTTCTGTTTGCATTAAAGATGATTTGATTTGCTGTTTCATCTCCGAAACCAGTTCAGAGACTACCACTGCTGGTGTCAGTCTTGTTGTCTTTTGTATCTACTAATCTGCCTGGTTAATTCAGTGTGTTAATTCAATGTGGATGCTCTGTACATTGTCTAAATAGTCTGTTAGACACAGTATGATACGATACATGCTTAAGCTGCTGTAAGCTATAAAAACTCACTGCATTTTCCTAGAAATCCAGCAATACATGAGGCCAACTGTCAAAGACAGCTGTTTGGCAGTGGCTGTGGTGAGGCTGTGAGGAGTTTAATTGAACATCAAATCCTGTATTTCTTGGACTGAGAAGAGTTCATCCAGCACAATGAATTCCATGACTTTCTGTGATCAGCTTAGATGCTATTTCTTTCTAAATTTGTATTCTCTTGTGCAATGCTTGTGCAAATGTAACCTATCCATCTGCACCACATGAGTCTCTACAAGTATTCCCATGATATTTTGGGGTTTATTTGACAACAGGTCATTCTGTAGAGGAACTTCACTTTTCCTCTGATATTCATTCTAGCATTTTTACTACTATTGATTATTATTACTGATTATTGACTACTTTGGTTAAATACAAAGCAGATTAGTCATTACAGTGGTGAGAAATATGAGACTAAAAAATAAAGATCATTTAGTTTTGGTGAATTCTTACTCTAACTAGTCCTCTCTGTTCCTCTGCTCTGTTTGCTCTATAAGTGACCACCAAATGCTGGTCGACTAAACTCAAATGATTCCTGCATTAGATAAATACCTCCATGAGAACAGGGAAGTTTAGAAAACATGGTGAAGTGGAGAAAGTTATAGAGTAGAGAAAGTAGAGCTGTTGAAACCTGTGCTGGAATCTCACAGGGATGTGTGATCTTTTCCTCACTCTCTCTGTTCAGGAAAATACTACTGCACGTTCACTGATACTCACTGTTAAGTCAGGTTATTTGAAAGTCCAGGTTTGAAACTAAGATCATTTTCTATTGCAGTATTTTTTTGTACTTATCACAGTTATTATCTAATTAAGGTATAACATCAAGCATATTTTTTTCTAAGCCATATTTTACTGTCTTTACCGTACAACACAGTGATCCAGGTCTGCTTACCCATCTGTCTGTGTTTTCTCATGTCTCCCAGGTGGTCAACCTCCTGTCCAGGTGATCATAACAGAATCGGGAAACCAGCCCAACTCCCACCCCATTCAGTGGAATGCCCCACCATCTGCTCACATCACCCAGTACATCCTCAAATGGAGAGTGGTGAGTTTTCACCATTAACAAGGACATGACTTCTTTCTTGCACCTCATTTGTAATATCTAACATCCAACTTCTGGTTCCACATGCCGGCCATAAAACCTACTCACATCTCATGTTCTAACCTCCTTCAGAAAAACACTAATAGCCCATGGAGGGAGGTGATGATCCCTGGCCATCTTAACTCCTACACTATCTCTGGGCTGAAGCCAGGCATCACCTATGAGGGTCAGCTGATCAGCATGCTGCGGTTTGGACGTCGAGAGGTCACACGCTTTGACTTCACTACCAATTATGGATCATGTGAGTAGAAAGATCTCAGTTTTGGGTGAGATGCAACTCCACTTGGTGTGGACGCTCTTTTCTGCAGTGTCAGTACATAATGTTTGTGTAATCCTATTAACTGCTTTGAAAAATTTGGAATTTGATATTGAAGACAGGAATCTAGGGAAATACTTGCAACACCAAAAAAACGAAATCTTTTCTTTCTTGTTCTGTTCGGTTTGATACATTCTAACCTTACTTAATCAGGAAATCCTCATTCAGATTTCTAAACTCTTTTGCCAGTGTCATAGCCAGTGGTGCCAGTGCTGATCTCAGAGGCAGCAAGTTGCCAACTCTTTTATTTTCCATCTGTGTTTCTCCTACAGTGGCTACATCACAAGGCGAGACCACCCAGCCTCCTCCTGTGGTTGACATCTCAGAGTCAGTGACTGAAATTACCTCCAGCAGCTTTGTCATCTCCTGGGTTTCTGCCTCCGACACAGTTTCTGGTTTCAGAGTAGAGTATGAGCTAACTGAGCAGGGGCAGAGCACTGGACAACCTATGGTGCTAGGTAACTGCAGATACACACATGAATTAATTTGCTCAGCTACAGCTGGGTTTTATATTACATTGCTGTATTTTTGCCTTCCTTAAGCTGCTCATGAATAAAAAAAACCAATTTACTTATACAATATATATTTGTTTCCCGTCAGACCTTCCCCGTACAGCTACCTCAGTGAACATTCACGAGCTTCTGCCTGGGAGGAAGTACACTGTCAACGTCTATGAGGTTACAGACAGTGGAGAGGACAACCTCATTCTTACTACTTCACAAACCACTGGTGAGAAGACGCATACAAACGCTTTCTCATATTTCATTTTTCCAACTATCTTCTCTACTGTATGTTTTTCCTTTTGTCATCATAGGCACAAAAATTCTGCTCTTAGACTGAAATACAGTTTTGCATCTGTCAGCTGCCTAATAAACATGTGCCAGGGACAAATCAAGCAATCCAGTAAAAATAAAGCAGTTGGTTGTAATTTTCCTTCTACTTACATTTCATTTGTTCCATAGCACCCGATGCTCCCACCGAGCATGAAGTGGAGGAGGTGGGAGAAACCTCCATTGTGGTCACCTGGGAAAAACCACTGGCTCCCATCACTGGTATGTTATGACAATAACATGTCAGTCACAGGCAAAGTCTATTCACTTTCTGGAGCTAACTGCATGGTCTGTATGTCCGTGCAGGCTACCGTGTTGTCTACACACCATCACTGGAAGGTGAAAGCACGGAGCTGACTCTCCCTGACACAGCAACATCTGTGACCCTGAGTGACCTTCTACCTGGCAAGCTGTATAACATAAGTATCTATGCCGTGGAGGACACACTGGAGAGTGAGCCTATCTTTGTGCAGGTGAACACCGCTGGAGATCCACTGCCAGGTAAATGAAAGATGTGTGCAACAAAGCAGAGCGAGTCTGGGTATGGGATAATTAAAATCTGTTACATCTAGATGCACACTTGCTTCCCCATGGTTAATAAACTGTAGGAATCTTCTCACTTTTTCCCCCCTGGTCTACAGTGAGTTACTGTGCAGTAACCAAAAATCTGCCGATTTGGAGATTTTGATCCATAAAATCACACCCTGCTGTGTGTTTCTATGAATTTTACTTATTAGTCTTGTCATGAGTGCTCCCTCCAAAATCAACCTGCAAGTCATTTTGTGATTAATGTCAAAGTTTTAGCTGTTTTCACCAGAAGTGAAGGCTTTTCCAATGGAAAGTGAAGTCATTGAGTTCACAGCTGTTGCGCTCCTCTGCTGAGTTGTAGTTATGTAAAACTTCTCAGTCTGCCAGGTCGAACACACTGTTGGGTCGGTCGAGCAGATGCTATACTGGAAAAGCGTGTGTGTCGATGCAAGTGTGCGTGTGCACTTGTTTGTAGAGTCGTAATAACCCTGTTGAGAGTTTGTGCTGCCATCTCTGGACAGAAAAGTGAATTCCTCCATTCCGTGTCAGATGTGTACTATGACAAATGAACTAAGGCTCTTTACCACATACAGGTTTTCTGAGCTGCTCTCACTGCTGGTTGGGGTGCAAAGAGCTCAACTCAACCACTGTCATGACTGTTATCATGTAATTTAGATAAGTTATAAACCAGTAAACTCAGATGAGCTTTATTCCTCTTGATTAGCTGCATCTGCTCTGATATGCTTTTATAGGTTAGCAGCAAACAGCTTTACAATTCAAATAATGTAAATACTGCAAACTCACTCCAACATCTAAAGCTTGACAAAAGCACTGTCACAAGTTTCAGACTCAGGGCTCTGCCCACAGGATAACAATGGCTAAACCTAGATCAGAGTATAGTGTTGAATTACTTTAAGGTTCACATTTGCACATGAGTGTTTCTGGTTTGAACAAAAGTCCAGACATCTCCACTTAATCATCTTGACCTGTCTCTCTCTCTCTCTGTCTTTGCACTGCTGGTTACTATTAAAAATGTTTGTGTATTGCCATCCAGTCTGTTTTCAGTGTAATGACTTGGCACGTTCTTTGGAGAAATGTTGTCATACATACTGATATGATCATGTGTATATAACCAATATGTGCTTGGATGATATGCAACATCAAAGCAAATGCACTGAATAGCTTATCAGATATTTATTTTAAATCATGTTTTTTACAAAGCCACAAGGTCATGGAATTGAATTTCTACATAGCTTGCTCTTTTTAGTAGATAATATTCAGCTCTGACCCAATGAGCATTTTTTCTCATCTGCTTAAGATGGAAAAAGATGTCAACTGTCTGTCTGTTACATAGTAAGAGAAACACTATGGTAGATTTGGCTCTGGATGGCCTTCACAGTGTCTAAAATATAATGCTCTTATCTGAACTTGGGGTTGTGGTAAGTGTGGGACTTTCCCTCATAAATGACATGTTTCTCCACACACAGTCACCAATTTTACTTCTAACAGCTGCGAGAGACTTATTCCAGTTATTCAGTAAGAGACCAGTTGGGATTTAGACTGACTCAGCAGTTCAATAAATCTAACCAGGTGCACCATCAGATGTCTTCTTATGCCAGAGGAAGGGAAAGACATTAATCTCCAGGCTTTAAGACTAACCACACACACTTCTTTAGAATTACTGGGATGCCATGTTTGGACATATTATATATGGATATATGCTCAGATATGCTTATATAAAGTGTACAACACTAAGGAACACCATGTGTAATGATATGTTTGTTTTTCCCGTCCACAGATGAAGTGGCTTCTCCCACAGACCTGCGGTTCTTTGAGGTGTCGGATAAGAAAATAGTTCTGACCTGGACCGGTCCAGGCAGTGAGGTCTCAGGTTACCGCGTCACTGTCGTCCCCATTGATGAGTCTGGTACTCCTCGGGAGGAAATGACGCTGCCCGTTGGTCAGAACTCTTACATTGAAGTGACACATCTGCAGCCTGGAACACTGTACCGCTTCAATGTCTATAGCATTCACAACGGAGAGGAGAGTTTACCACTCATTGGGGAGCAAACCACCAGTGAGTGTGACAGATGCTCAGTACAGACATGCAGTTTTGTATTTACATGATTATTTTTAAACCAATCTAACAGTGTAAACTGATCTCTCTCTTGTTAGAGCCTGATGCTCCCACAGATATCCATTTCACCAACATTTCTGAGGACAGTGCCGTGATGATGTGGTACGCCCCTCGTGCCAAAATCTCCGGCTACCGTCTTTTCCTTACCGTTGAGGGCTCTAACCCAAAGCAGCTGCGCCTGCCCGCTCGCCTCTCTGAGTACACGCTCCTCAACCTGACGCCCAACACAGAGTACACCGCCACGCTGCACGCAGAGCAAGACAACACCCTGAGTGTGGGAGAGTCCGCTGTGTTTACCACAAGTGAGTGTCTGACGCACATACGAATGAGTATAAAGCAATGAGGTCTCTGTGAGTGTGTTCTGAATATGCAGCTGATCCATACACACCTGTGCTCTTTGTGTGTTTGTAGACCCACCAATGGGAAACGCTCCTCATTTCAGCACTGATGTGACTGACACCTCCATTGTCATATCCTGGACTCCAGTTCCCCGCATTGGATACAAGGTACATTCACTACAAAAGCATAATTTGCTGTGTTTCTTTTTTTTTCTGCACTCATGTATTCTCCATGTTTCCTGTCCTGTCTGAAGACCTTCATTGTGTGATTGTTGTTCTCTGATGATTGTTTCCCTCTATTTGCTGTTGAGACAAGGATCCAGTTATTTTTGGGTAAGTGTAGGCCCCTTCTGGAGCAAGCTGACATGGGAACTTCAGACCTCAAGCATAAATGTGATTGGTCAAAATATGTCACACCATAGATGAGAATGTTCTGCCTGCTTCCATGTTCTTGGGAAAACAACAACCTCTGACCTTTACCTCCTGTACCTCAATCCCTGTGTCTCTCTCCTCCGCCTCTCTGACACTGTGTTCATTTATTTTCTCAGCTGACAGTCCGTCCCAGCCAGGGCGGAGAGGCCCCCAGAGACGTGACCTCCGAGTCAGGAAGTATTTACGTATCCGGTCTGACCCCAGGGGTTGAGTACACCTACAGCGTCCAGCCAGTCATAGATGGACATGAGCAGGGAACCCCAGTCACACGCCGCATTGTCACACGTAAATATAAACTAATACACTTTGATTCTGACAGCTTAGGTTTTGTATATCTGTCTTTGACTTCTCCTTTCAACCTCTTCTGACTTCTCTTTCACTTCTTCATCTCCAGCTCTGTCTCCTCCTACTGATCTCAACCTGGAGTCTAACCCTGGCACTGGAGAGCTCACTGTGCAGTGGAATGGAGGCAGTACACCAGGTACACACACACACCTGCACACCAAAATGTGCATAGACCTCAATGGATAAGTCACTCAAATACAATACTCAAAGTAACAGCTAAATACCAATATTCTGTTTTCAAGACATCACTGGCTACAGAGTGACATGCACTCCTACCAATGGACAGCAAGGAAACAGCCTGGAGGAGTTTGTGGAAGCAGGAGAGAACTCTTGCACCCTGGATAACCTCAGTCCAGGAATAGAGTACAACATCAGTGTTGTCACTGTTAAGGATGATATGGAGAGCACCCCAATATCTACTGTCATTACACCTGGTGAGTTTGGTGGGGTTAATGAGTTTGTTGTTTTGTTTAGGGAGTTTATATGTTACCATATGAGAACATCTCTCAACAGATGCTCTGTTAGCATTGTGCTCTAACTTATCACCAGCAGAAACAGTACTAGGACTGTTTTGTAATTGCTTTATTTCCTGGCTATATATGAAGGATTTTCAATGGAGAACCTTCATTGAATAATAGCTAAAACCTCACTAGATGCTAATACATACCAGGAAACTCAGCTGTTAGCATTAGCTCTTCCATTGGTCTGATATATTTAATATTTCAACCTACTGGAAGTGGACAGCCTTTCTTAATTGCTGTTCCTAAATGTCTGTCTGTTTGTCTGTTGCTTTCTACTTCCTGCCATCCACCTCTGTCCAACCTCTTTCTTTTTCCTCCACCTTTGTATCTGGTTTGGTGTTTCTGCCGTCTTCTCTTTCTCCCCTCCTCCCAAATCATGTTTCCACCTACGCAGAGGTCCCAAAGCTTACGGACCTCAGCTTCGAGACCGTGAGCGACACCACTATCAGTCTCCGCTGGTCACCACTCAACACCACAGCCATCACTGGCTACAGGATCACAGTGGTGGCAGCTGGCGAGAGCGTGCCTGTCTTTGAGGACATGGTGATGGCAAGCACTGGTGAATACACTGTCTACGGACTGGAGCCTGGCATCGACTATGACATTAGTGTGATCACAGTGACGGAGAATGGCGAAAGTGAACCCACCACCCTCACTCAGCAGACCTGTAAGATCCATTTTTCCTCTAAAACCAAAAGATTTCCTCCAATATTAATTTAAGTAAAACTATAAATTTCATTTAATTTAATCTCTGTTTAAGTCTTGATAACTCATTGAGGGAAAATCCTCCTTTTTAATGATGTCAAGAGCACTGAGAAAATAACCCATGAATTATCATGTTTTGTTTATATAAATAATGAACAGAAGAGGGCCCAGTATTGAACCTTGTGGAACCTCCTTTGTTCTGCAGAAATGCAGGATGATGGTTTCCCAGGGTGTAAGGATTGTGAGCGACAATGAGTAATTAACCAATAATACTGGTAACATTACCAACAAGTGAAAAGGGTTTGTCCTTTACGCCTGTGAATTGTGTTTGTGAGGGAGTCATAAATCATGCTTTGTGTGCTGAGCCTATATAATGTAATACTGTTCTTATTAACCCTGAGACACAGCTCTTCAAAGCAACCCTTTTAAGTTGCTGATGTAATTGCTCTACATGCTGTGTTGTCAGTTTAATAATACTGTGTATATGTGTCCGTGTACACGTGTGGACCATCTGGTTTTAGTTTAGGGGATTTATCATACTGTGGCTCATTTTGCCCCCCAGTGCAAGCACTGCTTGCTCACTCACATTTAGGATGTTGTAAAACCCCAAACATGGATTTACACTGACACACACATAAAACAGCCCACTTTTTTAAAGATTATAATGTGAATACTTTTCTCTTTTAGTTATTTCATTTTATCATTTTTACTCTCACTTGCATTTTCTCATCCTATCACTCTTTTATTGTTGCGATTCTCTGACCACCTTTTAAGTTAAGCAAAAAATCATCTGAAAAAATCAAGTACTCTCCCGTAACCTTTTAACAAAAATTTGAAACACACCATGGTCTCTTTTTGACAGCTGTACCTGCCCCCACTGATCTGGGTTTTGGCCAGGTTGGACCTGACACTATGGAAGTCACCTGGGTCTCTCCCAACACCTTAAACCCTGCTCTCATCAGCGGCTTCCACGTCAGGTATGACAGTAAACATGCTCAATTTTTCTCCAGAATACAAAAACACAAAGCACGTAAAAGTCCGCAAGTGACAATACTAGCTCTTTCTTGTTGGTTTCCTAATTATTCAGGTATCACCCCATTGACGATGAAGATGATATCACAGAAACCAGTGTAGGAGCCGGGGCTAACAGTGCGGTGCTAAAGCGTAAGTTACAGTACGAAAAAAGAATAAACCACAATGCACAGATACGCATAGATAGACAACTACATTTGTGTCTTCTCTACTGTCCATAGACTTGCTGCCTAACACAGAGTATCTGGTCAGCGTGGTGTGTGTTTATGAGCAGAGAGAGAGCTCACCCCTTGTTGGCACACAGAAAACAGGTGAGTCACTGATCTGGTTTAGCAACAGGAGGATATAAGTCCAGAAAAGAAAATTAGATCCTTGGTTGAAGATTTTTCCGTGACTCTCATCCTTTTTTTCACCTCACAATCTTCCTCAGCTCTGGATTCACCAGTGGGTCTGCGTTTCTCTGAGATCTTCACCAACTCCTTCACCGTCCACTGGCTTGCTCCCCAGAGCAAAATTACCGGTTACCGTATGCGTTACCAGATGGCCAGCGGTGGGAGGGCTAAGGATGAGAGGCTGCCCCCCTCCAGGAACCACTTCACCCTGACGGCGCTCACTCCAGACACAGAGTACCTGGTCAACATTTATGCTGTGAGCGGGAGCCAGGAGAGCCTGCCACTCAGTGGGAAACAGAAGACAAGTATGAAATCCTTATTTAACACTTATTCTCCATGTTATTATCATCATGTTGTTAATGTACTTGTACTTCTGTCTGTCTGTCTCACTCTCTCTCTCTCTCTCTCCCTCTCCCTCTCTTTCCAGTTTCTGATGCTCCAACAGACCTGGAAGTGCTGGAGTCCACTCCCACCAGCATCACCATCCACTGGGACGCCCCTCCTGTCACTGTGCGCTACTATAGGATCACTCATGGAGAGACTGGTAAACAAATCATTCTAACTCAAAACAGTTTCAGAAACATTTGTGTCTTTAGTTTTACTTACACTGATTGCATTAATTTTGTATTTTAAAGGGGCACATATTTTTTCTTAAATTTTATGAATTTTAATTTTAAGGAATGAGTTTTAATGAAGTCCCATCTATCTTTTCATTATAAAACACAATATTGGTTTCTCTTATGTCACATTGCTGCATCTGTATTCAGGAGGTCACAGTAATCCCAAGGAGTTTACAGTGCCTGGTTCTCTGTCCACTGCCACTATCTCCAACCTGAAGCCTGGAACCGACTACACAATCACTGTCTATGCTGTGACTGGTAGAGGAGACAGTCCTGCGTCCAGCACTCCTATCTACGTCACACATAAAACAGGTCCACACAAACATGCATTGTGTTCTATATCCATTTCAAACAATTATCTTACTTCCCTGTGCTTCCAGTCACAACTCTCTCCTCATCATCTTACACTGACTGACTTCTCTTGTAGGCGTTGATTCTCCCTCTGAAATGGAGGTGAAGGAAGTGAATGACAACAGTGTCACTGTGAGGTGGAGCCCTGCACAGGGCCCAATTAAGGGATACAGGGTGACTGGGGTCCCCAGAAATGGACAGGGGCCATCTTTTACTGAGGTGGTAGCTCCAGGTATGTTCTTTGTTGAGTTATTGTCACTATTTTAAAGCTTGATTAGCTATAAACCTTTATTTGACTTCTAAGTTTGGGAAAATTTCATCTATGTTTTCTCCTTTTGACCCTCTTTTTGCATCTTTGTCCTTCTTGTTTCCAGACCAGACAGAGATTACTTTCTCAGGCCTAATGCCAACAGTAGAGTATGTTCTGAGTGTGTACGCTCTTGGACAAGATGGAGAGAGCTCGCCAATGGTGGTGAATGCTGTGACAAGTGAGGCTCTACACCTTCTAGAGAGTTAGCTCAATTTTCACCAGTGGAAAAAGCAGAATCCTTACATTCCGCTTACTCCTCTGCTGTCCTCGCCTTTTCAGATGTAGACCGTCCCAAAGACCTGACCTTCTCAGACATCGACTCCACCTCTCTGCGGATCACCTGGGACAGCCCTGAGGGAATTGTTACATCTTACCGGGTCTTGTACTCGAGTTCAGAGGAGGGTGAGAGAGAGCTGCGTCCTGCTCCCCGAAGTGATGCAGAGTCTGCAGTTATCTATGGTCTGCAGCCTGGGACTGAATACACTGTGAAGGTCATCGCCCTGCATGACGACACAGCCAGCACACCGCTGGTTGGGACACAAGCCACAGGTATGGCAGGGAAAACTGAGGTGAAAGTGAAAAATTACATTCAGAAACCATGATATTCTTATTTGACAGTTTAGATCACCTGTCCCTCTAACCCTCTTCTCTTTTATTCTCTCCCTGCAGCCATCTCACCTCCTACCAACCTCCAGTTCTCCCAGGTTGGCCCTACCTCTTTCACAATGCGCTGGGCTGTGCCAGGTCAGGAAAACCGTCTTAACGGCCTTACAGGTCTCACAGGTTACCGTGTGGTGGTAAACCCTAAGAACAAGAGCGGACCAACCAAAGAGATCAACCTGGCCCCAGACACCACTGAGACACACATTTCTGGACTCATGGTGAGTGTTGTCCTTTGTTGGATCTCCCCCATTTTGCAACAATAACATACAAAAATTCAATGTATTCACGGTTAAATTACATCGTGTTTTATTTGAGATGTTTCTGAATTGATTTTATGCTGTAGAGAAATAATTGTGAGGAACACAGGAAGTCATTGTAGACACTCGAAAAAAAGCATTTGTCTAATGGAAAGTTCCAGCCTCAGCTTTAGCACGCTCAGGATGTGCAGTAACAAACACACAAGTGGAGGCATGCAAACTTAATGATCATTACTCACAGACCAAAAAATAACACACAGGCAGGCTGATATGCAGGCATAAACATGCATAAACATCAACTGTAGGAGCAGCCAGTTTACTTACTTCAACCCTATTCTCCATGTTTTGTTCCTCTCTTTTTCCCCATCTCCTTTAGGTTGCAACTACCTATGAGGTTCATGTTTATGCCCTGAAAAACTCTCTGACCAGCAGGCCGGTCCAAGGAGAAGTCACCACTTTGGAGAGTGAGTCTCATACACTTTGACACTGATTAATGGTTGCGACACATGAACAAAATGACATGGCATTATTGCACTTCTGGTTTCGCCCATCACCTTCCCCTCTTCACTCTTTCTTTGCTTCTTCTCATCTACCTCAAGATATCAGCCCACCTCGTCGTGTGCGTATCTCTGACGTAAACGACTCCTCCATCACTCTGACCTGGCGCTCCAAGACAGAAGCTATCTCTGGTTTCCTGGTTGAGGTCACACCCACCTCTTCCCCAACAGGCTACACACCAATTCAAAGGACCATCGGCGGTGACTCGCGTTCATATACTATTACAGGTACATAGATATACACAGACTAAGAGAATTGCATATAACATGATAGAGTGATCACCTCAGTTTCTTTACATCACTCTACATCATGAGGTTGTCTCTGTCTTCACTTCAGGTCTGGAGCCTGGCACTAACTATAAGATCAACATCTATACACTGAAAGGAAATGGGCGCAGTGCACCTCTCACACTGACTGCCACTACAGGTAACCATTAAACTGTCATGTAGGCTCAGTCAAGAACAGTGCATTGCTTTGAATGTGACCTGTTATAATGTTTTTTCTCCTACCTTTTTATGATGCCCAACAGCCAGAATTAGATGCATACAAAACCTGTGTTTTGGTGGAGGTGTTATGAGTACTTGTTCATCTCTTCCAGCTAAACCCGCAGTTATCCCACCCACCAACATCCGCTTCACCTCCCTGAACCCAACCAGTATCTCTTTCACCTGGGAGCCATCGCGCAGCCCTGGGGTCACTGGGTATTATGTCACCTATGAGGAAGCCGGGGGGCTCCCTCGAGAACTCATCCCCAGACCTCATGCAGGCCAGAGCTACGCCCTTATCAACGGTAAGTGAAAAGCATGATATTTACAAACATGAAGCTAAATTGATTAAAAATATGACATCTAAGAAACCTTTTGATCTGGATTGTCTGCTCACAGGCCTGAAACCAGGAACAGAGTACATCATTAGGATTGTTGCACTGCAAAATTCCCTGAGAAGCACACCTCTAGTGGGCAAAGCCAGAACACGTAAGTACACCCATCATTCACTTGTTCTCATTAATACAGCATGCAAACTGTAGATTAGATTTTTTCTTTTTTCAAAACTTAGTTAGGAACAACATTTAACAGAGAAGCTATTATGACCTCTCCACATTAATGTTCAATGAAACCACAAACACAACATTATGGTTTGTTTTCTCGATTCTGTTTATGACTGACATAATTCCTCTCACAGGCATAGCAGACTTACTTTAGTCTTGTGTGTGTAAATAGATCATCACAATAAAAGGGCAATGATTATTCCTGTAAGGAAAACCACTTGAAGAGGAACAACTTATACCTGTAGCTACATCTCCTGCAGTTTGACAGCTGTGCTATGCTGACCCCTGCTGGCTTTAATCTCTACTAATAGAATTACAGATTTCTGCCCTTGGCATCGAGTGATAGTCATTTGTGTTATTCAATGGTACATATAAACATGTGTAGACACACAAATTTTAGCTCTCCTGGGAAAATTGGCTCCCATGCTTAAAGCAACTACAAAGAACTTTCACTTTGGCAACATTTTGATTTTGGCAACCCCTGTGGACAAAAGCGGTAGATTTCTCTTTGCGGATCCTGTTGCAGTATCAGCCATGACGAAAATAAAGCGATGAAATTGAGATTGGTTTTTACTGGCTAGCGTAGCAACAACTCAATGCTAATTTATAGCCTCGTCAGGTGTGCCGTCTCCTCCGGTCTGAGTGCCATAAATGGTCCATTGGTCCGACCACTGCCTCCCAAAGGTATAGAGTTACACTGTTTAGAAATAGCTTATCTTCCCACCAATGGCCTCATTTGCTGTTGTAGGTCTTACAGAGACATCAGCAGAAATGAGAGACTTTTGCATATCCAGTTAAATGTTCTTTGTAGTTGCTTTAAATTCTGAAGCAGGGCTGCAGGTAAACTTATAAAAAGTGTTGTCATACTGGTATACAACCAGGTGAGACCATTCAGATTCTTCAGTATTAAATATTCACCCAAGAACAAATCTGCTGTTCCATCCCAGAAGCTCACTAACATGTGCTGGGATGAAATACAGATCTTAACTACGTCAGTCTGTGTCTATGGGCTACTGCAGCTTGTGTGGGTTCACCAGATGCATCTTTATCCCTTTTTTTCATATAATTTTCCAGTTTGCCTCACAGAATACTGCAACTGTCTAAGGTTTCATTAATTTCCCGTTTTTTACATAGGAGTGCAATGGAAACACAATAACTTTGTGTTTTTATGTGCTAAAAAGTCAGCTGGTGGATCTGTGCAATCGCTTTGCACTGCATGCTTCTAACAGCTCGCATACATATGTCTGTTATCCAATCAGAGCCAGCCACAGATCACCACCTATTGGTTCCTGAGCTGCCTCAGCTTCCTGTTCCTCATCGACCCCGCACTGACATCCTGGATGTCCCAGAGTCCTTTGATGACAAAATGTAAGAACCCATATATTCCTGCAATCTGAAATCATTAACCAGGCTTCAGAAGGCAAAATCAAAAATATGTCAAGCTTCAATGCAAACATTTTTAATTGTCTCTTTAACCTCTTTTTCTGTGTCTAGCTTCAACTCCAATCATGTGCACTTGGCTGGGACTAGTGGCCAGAGCCAACCAGGGCAGCAGGGCCAGCACATCTACACAGAGTACCAGAGTCTAGGCCCTAATAATGGACTTAATGGACTTAATGGCCCATATGGCGGACCCAAAGAGGGCCAGAGACCCACTCTCAGGGAACCTCTTGTCTATATTCCTGTAGCAGGCCCTGATGGAAACAGAGTACCCTTGGTCAAGGTGTGTGGGACTGAAATTATCTGTTGTTCATCTGATCTGGTTTTATTTTTGACTGGTTGTAAAACAATTATATTTGCACTTGGAATAACTCTTACACCAAAAAACTTGTTGAATGTAATGCTCTATTATTATGGGTTCAAGACTGCAGCTGATATCAAAATGAGCCTCAAGAATTTGTTGTTGAAAACAAATCTTCACTGAAATCACTGTTTTCTAGTCGTGGTGGCTAATAACTGTTAACTGTCCTTTAATATTGAACATAAATGTCTCTGACTTTTACCAAGTGATATTATGGTCTTTGATTTTGTAGGTGAGCGAGGGTCCTCTCCCAGGTCTCGCATTTGGTTTCCCTGACAATGAGACAGAGCTGCCCCAGGAGGCACAGACAGTCACAACCATCTCCTGGCAACCTATTCCTCAGACCTCAGAGTATGAGGTGTCCTGTAATCCCATTACACACCTGGAGGAAAAGGGCTTCCAGGTACACACTCACATACAGTCAGTCATACACATTGTTACTGCTGGAGATGTAAGGACCACTTATTAACTTTGTGTTTCTCATCATAGATGCGTCTTCCTGGCACCTCAAACAGCGCTACACTGATTGGACTGACATCTGGAGCATCCTATAATGTCGTAGTTGAGGCCATGACAGGCGGGGCTAAAGAGAAAGTTCTGGAGGAAGTTGTAACTGTTGGAAATGCTGGTACAGTGCTCCACACTAGAGTTTTTCTTTTATCACAAGTTTTGAGATTAATATATACCGGTAATGATATTGTATAAGAGTCTTACCTTTAATGTTAATCACATACACACACAAAATAATTAATGTGTATTAGAATAATTTGATCAATATAACGTGTCAGTAGATTAAGTAAGCTACACCACATCTGCTCTTATTCTAAACATATAATTTTCTTCCATCCCATAGTTCCAGGTGACATCCCCATTGCCACCAACCGGGATGTGTGTTACGACACATTCACACAAACCTATCACGAGGTGGGCTCAGAGTGGGAACGCATGTCAGAGACGGGCTTCAAGCTGTGGTGCCGCTGCCTTGGCCTGGGCAGTGGTCATTTTAGGTGTGATTCATCCAGTGAGTGGCTTAATAACCTCATCCCAGCATGCTTTGCAAAAAACCCAACAGCACACCATGGAATTAGAAGATATATAATTCTATGTGATATTCACAACAGGAATTTATAAAAGGGAATTATGAAATCAACATATCACATCTCAAACTCAAAATGGCTTCATATGAGAATTAAATGTATCAATTAGTTAAATGAAATGAATTATTATTACATATATTTGACATATATTATAAATTCCTTTGTTATGACTGTGCAAAAGCCATAGAATTGTAGTGCTCATTTTCTATGTGCTGCAGCATACAGTGATAAGATACTGTTTTGTACATGAATACATTGTAAAAATAATGATGTCTGTGCAATGTAATACATGTTACAACCAGTTCTATTGCTTCATGTTTACTGAAGCAGTTTGCACATGCTAGCCTGTCTACTCTGGCTCTGTTGACTGAAAATTTCACAGTAAGAGGGCAGAAGGCTAGGCTAAGCTAAGCTAAGCTAACTAACTAGCATCAGTCTCAGTTGTTTGTATTGTTCACACAGCTAACGTGACAATACCAGAAACTGAGATCATCATCCACCACCCATTGTGTGTTTTCAAGTGTTGTCAATATAAATTGTTTGACCCACAAGTGTGTTTTCACACTGAGGATGAATACCTACTTTTGCACTTTGGGATTGTGTTTTACAGACACTGGGATTTATACTGTGTTGAAATAAGCACATATGAATATGTAACTATTTCACTGCATTGTGTAGAAAAAAAGTTTACTTCACATAAACTGAAATATTTTCTCCTTTCTCACACCTACGCTCACTCTGTTCAACCTTGTCTTTCTTCATCTCCTCCTGTATGTACGTGTTGTTCTGTTTCTCTACCCTTCCTTTTGTCCTGTCTTTCCTTCTGTCTTGGCATCTCCTCCTCCAGAGTGGTGCCATGACAATGGCAACAACTATCGCATTGGTGAAAAGTGGGATCGCCGTGCTGAAAATGGTCACATGATGAGCTGCACTTGCCTTGGAAATGGCAAGGGAGAATTCAAATGTGAACCTCGTGAGTACAAACACTACACATACTAAGAACTGTGCAGAAATTTGCCTGATACCCCCTCTGGCCTGACCTGGTTCACTGTTGCACCTTATTGTGAACATCACTTGGATTGTTAACTCATCTTCAGTTGTTAAACATAATTGATTTCATCATTATACCTAAGTAATGCTGATGTTTAACCTGTTACTATAATCCTCCAGATGAGTCCACGTGTTATGATGATGGGAAAATGTACCAGGTGGGAAACCAGTGGCAGAAAGAATATCTGGGTGCCATCTGCACTTGTACCTGCTATGGAGGACAACAGGTGGGGAACACTGTGTGGTGTGTCTATATGTGTTTGTTTTTCTGTTTCTTACAGCTTGAGGGATAGTGTTTAAAATACAGGCAGGAAGTTAATTTGTGCATTACCCCAGATCTGCATGACTAGAAGATCTAGAAACTTCATGGCCTGAATGTTTGTGTGTGTTCATCATCTTAATCTGTCTCTGTATGTAGGGTTGGCGTTGTGAGAACTGCAGACGGCCTGGAGTACAGACTGACGTGGATGCTGACCTCCTGCACCCTGTCAGCTCAGATGTATTTGATCGGTACAGGGAAAACGCTCTACGCAAACTGGTGAGTGACCCACTATAAATGTTACCTCTAACCCAAATCCTAATGTCCTCATGTCTTCTCTTTCCATGTTATAGTATTTTTAATCACCAATTTCCTTTAAGTTTGTTGCTTTAAAATGAATGATTGTTGATTTGTTTTGTAGAAGCTGCTGTAAACCCAGTCAAAACTAATCCTGTCCTCATCTGTTGTTCTTCTCTTCCTCCTATGCTTTTCCCTGCTGTCCAGAACATCCATTGTCCGATCGAATGTTTGAGGCCTGAACTGCTTGCAGATGCTCAGAGTCCCTCAGAGTAAAAGGTGGAGGAGAGTGAGTGAAGAAGGAAGACATGAGACACCTTCCAAGAAGGAAGCCTCGTCCTGCTTTCATGAAAACAAGACCTTTCCATTAGATTTGTGCCTTAAAGGTTTTCCCCGAACCAAATTTTAGTGCCTTAAGACATTTCCACACAAACGTCTGTGCCTGTTCAAAGATCTGTCCAACTTCTTACGTTGGCTGTGATCCTGTCTTCTTCAGCAGAAACAAGGAGTTCTTTTTGACACAAATCTATAAGAGCACATATCCTGCTGCTTTATCACCTCCGCTGCATACCCCAAACACACACACACACACCAGAAGCAGTATTATATGTACTTTTACTGTTGCATTAGGACTTTTTAATTTTTCATTTCAGAACATTCCATCACAGTTATCCTTTTGAACAAGACAAAACACACCACTAGCAGGGTCTGTCCCTGATAATACCTGTAGCCGCATTTGTTGTATTTCCCTTAAAGTCTCACTGTGACTAATATATATTTAGAAGACATTTAGGTAAAGATAGAATGCATTTTGTGGGTCTTTACATATTTCCAATGAGGAGTAAGAGTTGTTTTTGAAAAGGAACTCCAAAGCCATACGTTTCATGATTTCACCAACTTTAACAGCTCCAGACTCGCTTGACTGAAATTTTGACTGACTGTCATCTCTGTCTAAGAGAAGGGGATTACAGCTGTAATATCTGTCTCTCTGCGTTCAGTGTCCTTCTATTTTTCTACTATGAGCAGAACAACTGATCACCCAGACTTCTCTTTGAATCACAAGAAATACAGCGCTACAAACTTTCCTTTACAAAGATAAGCACTGTTACTTTTGAATTTGTACTAGAAAAAACATTTCCTTGCTATTAATACCATGTAGGCTGTTAGAAGTCTCCAAGTCGATGCGAGTCTGTGATCTGTAATGTAGGTGTTTCAAAAGTAGTACATAAGGTATAGCACCTCTAAAATCTATAAAGCCAAAGCTGACTGACCAAAAGTTGAACTCTTATTTCAAAAATGAATGGAAAAATTCACCATTATTTCCGAGTGAAATGCATTTTAGTTACATAAATGTTTGTATTTTTTTAAATTCATTTCTTTTATTTATCCCTTTTTATTCAGGCATTTTGTTCAATGCTATTTTGGGGTGTACACTTTATTTTTGATTAACATGTTTTTATATTGTTGGTGCCAAACTCTGAACTACTGTGGACTGAATCTTTTTAATAAACTGAAGAAAATCCCAGTGATTTGTTATTTCTTTTTTGTTGGGAGGACAAATATTCTCCTGTCATTGTATAAACATGTCACACCACGGTAGCTCCAGGAAACAAAGGGGAGCAGTTGAATGAATTTAGCAGTTAAAAAACCTATACAGACAAGGCCCCAGTAAGAGATAAAACAAACTCCAAGTGACCTAGCTGTAGACTGAGGTTAGGAAATATCATTGACATAAGGGGACAATGTGAATGTTTGAATTTCCTGTAGCCTTAAGAAGGAATGCACCATAGCAAGTATACAACTATACTCATGTAATGAGGTGTGTTCACCTAAATACCCACTAGAGAGCAGTAGAATGGCAATATCTGATAAACTGTGGAAAAAAGAAAGAATTTACAGTTCTGTAAGACATTCATTTCAATCTAAACCATTTAAGATATTGTCAGATTTTATTGCAAAGTAGTGTATTCAGTACATATTCTATTGTGTGGTTTGAATATAGGCTGTTTAACACTGACTCTAATCTGCCCTCATTTTACTTTTGTCCTGCATGGGCTGCTGATCATTCATTCATTCACCTTCTGTAATGCTTATCCTCACTAGGGTCAGCTGATTTAGGGTGAGAGGCGGACAAAGACAGACAAACAACCATTCACACCTACAGGCAATTTAGAGTGATTATTTAACCTAACCTGCATGTCTGTGGTCTGTGGGGGGAAGCCGAAGTACCCGGAGAGAACCCACGCATGCACAGGGAGAATATGCAAACTCCACACAGAAGAACAGCAGGTGCAATGGCAGGCAGATAAGAGCAGGTGCTGTTGATACCATAAACAATATAAAAAAATGGTACTTCAATAGTCTCACATCAGTCTTTTAAAATATAACTGAAAACCCTGAAGGAGATGAAATCTGCCATTTTAAAACTGGCAGCGTGTGGACCCTGTCGATGGCACCACATCTGGAAACCACCCCTGAGCCCAGAATGACCTGTCAAGGCCACAGACCTTACATAAACTTGTAAGTAATTTACCCTGCCAAAACTCTGTTTCAAGATATCTGTAATTACATCTTGAATAGGCAGAATGATAGATATTTAAAGATATTATATTAATGGAAAGATTTATCAACTTAATCTAAAACTGGATTATGTAATTATGCTAATTCTAGCATGTGATATATACAGTTTAATTCTGACTAGTCAGAATTCCAGTTCAATATATCTATAATGTTGTTTTGACTGGTTAAAACATAATTTAAGCTATCAAAAAAAAGACAATATAAATATGAGGGGAGTTGAAGTTACATTGAAAGACAGTCACAACCAGTCATATTTCAAACTGGGATCATGGGTGTATATCCAAAATTTGCATTATGAATATGCACAATTTAACTTAATGTCTATAATGGCAATCCCCATACACATGAATGGGGAAAAGTGACGTATATAAACGACAGTGGTGGACAGGAGTAATGTGGATATCTCATATGTTTATTGCACTGACTGGACAGAGGTTCACTGAATTGCGGATATTGTGTGATACATATCCGGAGTACCAAATTCTTTTTATACCTACCGGCATTCAGAATTACCCGCGCAAATTTTGGCGAGTGGCCTGCACGCCCGCGCGCGCTACGGAAGCGTACGTCACAAGGGGCTGAGTCAGTGAGAGCAGTGTGTGCACAGGACTCTGGGTGTGTATGCATGGAGTGTGTATGAAGACAAACCCCAACGCCTTCGGCCCAAACTGAAAGTTAAACGAACCAAACGAGGAAATAGAGGCAGAACATCTGCGTGACATCATTACGGACACGTATATCGTTACGTAGTCTTTACGCGGGAGTTTTATGAGCGCCACAGGCATTGCAGACATCTTCTACCGGATCTCCTGAATGTACGAGAGCATGGACAAAGCTAAGATTGACGAGTTAATCCTGAAACTCCACGATGCGAATGCTGTGAAGTTTGGAGAGTACAAGATGAAGAGCGGCATTATGACACCCATTTATATCGACCTGAGAGTCCTCGTGTCTCACCCCGTGCTCATGAATCAGGTAAATACTCTTTCACTCCTCTTGGCCTCACTGGACAGGGCGAGCAGACTCATCCTTAAAATAGCCCTCACTGCTGTGGCGCACTCGAATAAGAACATATCGTCCTGCAGGGCATGCAAACAACCAGCCAGCAAACCCAGATTATAGCATTACAGCGGCTGTCGGATAACTGAATGCTGAACATTAAAGTCTCCGTTAATGTGCAGATGTAGCCTAGTGACGATGCATAATCCTCATATATATAGTTCCGTGCTGGGGCTTCACTGGTTCAGCTCTCGCGCCTCCAAAGAACTAAGTGAGAGCCCCATGTGTATGAACACTAGCTGTTGTTAGCCACTGCCTGTAGCTCGGCCTTTGAGCTTCAACTGTGTTTACATAGCAGATGAACAAACTTAATACGGTATCGATAACGTCTCTGTGTATCTTCGCGCTGGTCCTGTTGATCAGGAGGAACCGGTTCTTAGCTCTGGACCAGCAAAGAGTTGGTGCTTGCTCGGAAGCAGTTTTGAGAGCCAGGAGCCGGTGCTGGCACCGGCCCTGAACTAGCACTGGAACCAGTTTGGTGGAAAAAGGGGTAATAAACACACTGCTCTCCTTTGCGTGGAAGTGCACAAGCCGCTTTTCAGGAAATGTAGCAGTGCTGGTGCTGTGATACGGTCAGGTTTATGGCCTAAACCTGAAATGATGCCAGTTGCACCACTTCCGTAACTGTATCCGTCTGCAGCCATACATCCATGCCTGCAAGAGCGAGGCGCGTCATGCAGTGGGCGTAGTCTCACTACAAGACACGCCCCCCCACGCTTCTTAAAGCGATATGAGCTCCATGATGTCAAAAACAAAAAACAGAAAGAACTGTATGTCATAAACTTAATAATAATATTAGGGAAATACCACGTTCACAAAGCTAAATTTAGTCATTGAAACCCTGTTTTGTGGCATTCCAGAGGAAAATGGAACAGTACATCCAAAGCACCTGTGACTCGCAGAAGAAGAAAGCTGTGAAAACTTATTTGAATAACCCCCCAGGCGGGGGGTTATTCAAACGACTTGTTTGCATGTACATTAATAACTGCCTTGTACTGACACTACTTCTGTCAATAAAGAACCACTGTGGAGGGAAAAAAAAGGGATATGAGCCCAAGTAGATACTAATACAGTTTGAGCAGGGTGCAGAAAATTTTCTTTGACTCTGCCATGAGAAAAAACACTCAAGATATTGACAGACAAGAATTCATGAGTTAAATAGATTTAAGGTAGGGTTGGAGATCTATTCCTGGAGCATTTTTAACTGAATTGCTTGAAATTCTCTTCACACCCCGATTGCAACCAATTAATCAAATGCTTTTTCACAAAGATGAAAAATGCCATTCACCTGTGGGATGTACAAGCCTGGAAAAACACCATCCAATCATCTTGAACGCCACGTTCAAGTCAATTGGATCATGATGTGTCAGTCATGGAGTTTAAACAATAACAGGGACATAAAATGAGTTGAATCTCACACGAATGATGGTAAATTGTATATCTCCTTGTAGCAGTATATGTGTTGGTATATGGGATGAAAACTGGTGTAGCTGCAAACTTCATATTATGTCATATTTTCAGGTGTCAAGTGTCATCTACGAGCAAGCGAAAACTGCGAAGCTCCGCTTTGACTCTGTGTGTGGGGTTCCCTACACAGCCCTGCCTTTGGCCACAGTTATCTGCTCCACACATGAACTACCAATGCTCATCAGGAGAAAGGAGATCAAGGACTATGGTGGGTGAAGCATGTTCAGGCTAATGTTGATACCTTAATACATTGTCAAGCTGCCATACTGCTCTGCTGTGGGCCAAAATGTGTATTTATAGCACACCCTTGACCATACCTCTGCCAGTGATCTTAGATCTTAAGTGTTGCCTCTCAGCTGTCATGGGTGAACCTTTACTCTGACGGAGAGCAAACAGGCAGACAATTTGAAGCAATTACACAGGTATTAAAAGCAAAGTTTCTTACTCTTCACTTAAACAGTCTGTCTATAGCCATATGATTGAAACTAACATGCAAATGAGGGTTTTCAGAAAAATACATTTTCCTGATCATCAATCGTTATCAATAAGTTACAAAGTTAAGTTTCTTCAGAATTGGGACTGATAACTTTCTCATGTAACCCTGTTAGGAACCAAGCGTATGGTGGAGGGGTCATTTCGTGCAGGTGATGTCTGTCTGATCATCGAGGACACGGTGACTAGCGGCAGCAGCATCCTGGAGACTGCTGAGGTGCTCTACAATGAGCAACTGAAGGTGCCGTATGAAATTACAGTGATCACCATATTGTCACAATGATCCTCTGCAGCAGCATGCAAGAGTAATGGTTCAAAACAGTAATGGTCTCCACTGTGATTTTAAATGTGAAATATTTGCTAATTTGGTAAAGGTGACGGATGCCATTGTGCTGATGGACAGAGAGCAAGGCGGCATGCAGATGTTGAAGTCTCAGGGAATCACGCTCCATCCAGTCATCACCATGTCCAAACTACTTGATGTGCTGCTGGACGCCAAACGCATCGACAAACAAACTCACCAGAAAGTGTTCAAGTTCATCAAGGAAAACAACACTTTCAGGTAAAGTTGTGCATCTTTTCCCCTGTAGAATAGTTGGAGTGTTACTGTATCAATTTTAATGGTCTTAAACCTCTAAATTAACATTTCCAACCCAACTCTTTCAGGCCGAAGGAGGAGAATGCTAGCGTAGTTCCTGCCAAGAAGCAACGTATGGAACTCAGCTATGCAGACAGAGCCGAACTTCCAGGTATGGTGTTTTTCAACTTTGTATGTACAGCAAGTTATAAATAATGAAAATGGCACCACAAGTCCACACCCATCTTGACAATTTTCTCCTCTTTTCTTCTTGCTGTCTGCAGATGTTCACCCTCTGGCATCAAAGCTGCTGAAGATCATGGAGGATAAGCAGTCTAACCTCTGCGTGTCTGCTGATGTGACCAGCAGTAAGGAGCTTCTCCAGTTAGCAGATGATTTAGGTCCCAAGATCTGCATGCTGAAGACGCATGTCGACATCCTCAAGGTAGATGGGCAACAAGTCCTTGTGGTCCAAGGAGAACCCTGTCAGGACAGACACGATCTTATTGTCATGTGTGCTAACAGGACTACACAGTGGCCTTCAGCCAGAAACTGCAGGATTTGGCTGAGAAACACAACTTCCTCATCTTTGAAGATCGCAAGTTTGCTGACATAGGGAACACAGTCAAGCAACAGTATGAAGGTGGGAAGTTTTCATGCATTTTAGGGTTATATCAGTTGATTTATTCCTGATTTCTATATGATCAAAATACTTGAAAATAGTCTCATTAATTATTTTTAAAGTAACTGTGTATCTGTTTTCCAGGTGGTTTGTACCAGATCTCATCTTGGTCCCACATAGTGAGCGCTCATGCAGTGCCGGGGCCTGGGGTGGTGCAGGGCCTCAGTGCTGTTGGAAAGTCTCTGG
>OMNW01009531.1:24214-34379 GCA_900303245.1 Selene dorsalis
TGTGTGTGTGTGCGTGCGTGTGTGTGTGTGTGTGTGATTAAATGAGTTTACCCCAACATAAAATGTGCTATTGATCAATGTATATTGCGGAGAAGACAACCAAAGATGCCTCTTGTTAAAAGCAAATATTTCAATATAATATTTTCTTCTTTTTTCATTTTACCATGTTGACGCAATGCAAAGGTGCATGAACATACAGTGTTTTACAAATCTGTGCAGCTCTTAGATAAAAGATTGCTGGCAGTGAGAGTGAAATGGTATTTTGTTTTAGGGTGTGAATCAATTGTGCCTCACAGCTCATTTCAATGCTACGGCACATACTGGGAAGCCCACACCTATATCAGAGTTGTTTTCAACAGGTATCAACAGCTCCACTTCTGTTAGAACAAGAAATCTTTTAACTCCTGATGTTCTGCATGATGTACATCAAAGAAGTGAAATTCCTTTTTAAAGTTCAAGCATTTCTTAAAAATGCTCATATTATGCAATGAATGACTATAAGACTAATATAACCCGGGTGATTGAAGAAAACTACTAAAACACATACAGTATGATAGTGTGTACAGTGTCCTCAAGCCCAGAAGCTGCAGGCCTGAACACATAAAATAACAGGAACAATTTTATAATCATGATTTTAGCCTCAAACTACTGTCTTTTCATTTTTTCGTGACATTTTTTCATTAATTTGCATTTTAATTGAGGCACATTACATGAGCTCTACTCTGCTTGTAACTGTGCAGACAGGGATGTCTATCTTGCTGCCTGCAAAACCAGTTTCCCCTTCGAAGTTAGGAAGATTTCTACTCTTTTTATTGCACCAGTTAAATCTAAAAACTTTTACTGTTTGTTTTCACTATTTGAGAAGCTGAAACCAAATTAACACTACAAGTGTATCACTCAAAGTGGTCTTAATCTATTTATTTATTGATCTAGTCAGATGTGGCTCATTTTGTCATTCCCCAGCCAAGATATTAGAAACTTCTTTAAGAATTCTTCCATTTTAAGTTTGTCACCTCAATGTTTTATGTATATCTGAAAAAAAACCCTCATTCCCTGTGGTACTCAGCTATGCAGAGAGTTCAGGTTTGATTTTATTTTCTCTTTTCTTCATCCAGGCACAGAAATGTGCACATAGAGCGATGTTCTTTTTTTTTTTATCTCACATATCAAACTCATTCATTTGGCTCACAACTGATTTGGCAGCTTATGTAATGAATTGCATATAGGGGCACAAATGCATTTGTACATTGTCTCCACAAGATTATAAGTATTTTGTAAATGCAGTGATTTTTTCTTGTAAACTCCAGTGATTTTATACATTTAAACTCAATACACATTTTTACCATGTTGCCAGAGGACAAAATGTAAAATGACAGATCAGCCCTCTAACATACTCACAGCTCTCAGATCTCTCAAGAGAGCCCCCAGCGAAAAAAGTAAAGATGTCTTTGCCAACATGTCTTTCCTGCCCTCTCCCCCCAGGCGCTGATGCCATTCCTCTGCGAGCACCTGGGTGTGTCGAGTCATTTTACAGGGATGGCACTGTTACCCGTCTGACAGGATGAGCTGCTCCACACAAATCTACCTGCCCACTAATGCACTTTTCAGAATCCAGGCAATTGGAGGAGGGTAAAGGAGGAGGAGCAGAGAGGGTGGAGCTCACTGGGATCTCCTCCCCAGTCCGAGACAGATAAAAGTTCCCTGTGGACAGTTGGAAGACACTCAGAGGGATTTGACTCTCCTCTTTGTGTGCTCTGCTGCTCTGCCAGATCTCTCTCTATCTGCTCCTCCTTTTCTTTCTTTTCAGAAGAAACAAAACCAGCCATTGCAACCATGAGGTCAAGCATGAGAAGCACCAGGACTAGCTTTACAAGTGGTGGAAGCAGTGGTGGTTTCAGTGGTGGCAGCCGTGTCTCCATCGGAGGAGGAGGAGGAGCAGTCAAGTCATTCTCCTCTCGATCTGCCATTGTTTCAGGGCCGAGAATTTCATCTGCCTCCATGATGAGGTCAAGCATTGGTGGTGGAGCTGGTGGTGGTAGTGGTTTCGGTCTTGGTTTTGGTGGTGGTCTTGGTGGTGGTGTTGGTGGTGGCCTCAGTATCAGCAGCTATAGCAGTGGTGGAGGTTTCGGTGGTGGCGCTGGTGGTTTTGGCATGGGAGGATGTATGCCTATGGCCCCAATCACAAACGTCCAAGTCAACCAGAGTCTGCTGGCCCCCCTGAACCTCGATATCGACCCCACCATCCAGACTGTCCGTACTCAGGAGAAAGAGCAGATCAAGACTCTGAACAACCGCTTCGCCAGCTTCATTGACAAGGTGAGTGCCCTTTTTCTATTGGTTCTTAAGTTTATGTCCTACCATGACATAAACTGTTCAAATTCAGAATAGTTTTGATGCATCAGCTCAAAAATCATAGATGAAGATTTGAATGAACTGTGGAACATAAGATATTAGGAGTAGAGGGTGGATGCTCTGCATACAGTGCACTTTGTGCAAGTGTGAATAGCTGCAACATACCATCTCTGGAAGGCCACCTGGGCTCATTAAATATTACACAGCCAGCAATCCAAACCGGAGTAATGTGCACACTCGGGGCCTTGCTAGAGCTAACTCTGAAACTTATATTACCAAACATCTCTGTGTTCTCCAAAGCAACACTGTGCATCATCTGTAGTCTTTACAGAGAAACTGAAAGCAGACCTCTGCTCCATTTACTTCTTTTTTGACCATTACTGGTCCCTTGCCAGCTGATCCTGTATGTGCAGCTGAGAGGCAAGAAATTCTAGAGTGGTCATATCCAGTGACTCGTGGCTCTCACTATAAGGGGGAGGAAAGGATCAGGTTATCGTCCACTCCCATGGCAACAAGGACTCGCAGCCTTTCAGTGGTGCTGCACAAAGGAGATTTAGTCTTATTGCATTGTGTAATAATTACATTTTCAGTCAAGGTTTGAGTTAATGTCTCAAAAGCCTTTGGATAAACTTTTGTCCTCCAATCATTAAATGATGACGATGGACAATACAAGAACTTTAATTCAACCTTCTGCACTGTCATGTATAATTAAAGATCTTGCAAAGAGGATGAGGGCCTGTGTCTCTCAGGTAAAAAAAAAAAAAAAATTGGCCACACCCTGCATGAGAAAGTGCTCGCTTAGCTTATTCTGCAGCTTATTCTCTGTGTATACACTACACCTTGTTATCTGTCCTTGCAAGGTTACAGTTCTGGTAATAAAGCATTCAGATTACGACAAGTAGCAGTAGCCGAAGGATAGTGAGATACCATTATTACACAAACAGAATATCTTTAAAGCATCCCTCCTCAATCCGCAATTTGTAGCTTTAGTCATGAAATCGCTGATGGTTGCCACTCCCCTGCCCCCAGCACAATTCACTCAGTGAAAGTCCTGGAGCCAAGGGAGCGGCAATATCAAAGCATTAAGGGAGGGGCCAAGCTGAGGTGTGGCACTGTACACCTCACTTGGGCTTGGAGAAAAAGAAGAGATGTTTCTCATCCACACCTACACAAGGAGGGATGGGCTCTACTCTCTATGGACTTGGACCCTTTCCAGCTGTATCTTGCAAGCATCCTCTGTTTTCTAGGGAGCTGAAACAAGTTTCAACTTTGTCGTTGGAGCAAGCACAGTTCAATAATACCGATCAGAGAGAACACCAGAGGAAATCATAGCAAAGCTAATAAACATTTTTGCCACGTCAGAGATAGCAGGCCTGATCATGAAGAAAAGGCGCTGGCAATATAAATCATTCTGAGGCTGCTTGGTGTCTGCAGAAATGAGAGTTAGCTTCTTGCACTGATGCCCCCTCTTCATTACGTCAAACTGATAATGCTGCCATGCCACTGCTCATGCCATCCATGGAAAAATAAAATGTGATTTACTGAACACACAAATGGATAGACTGAAAATGATTCAATCCATTATGTTGTTCTCCAGATCCATAATCTGATATGAAGTCAAGTGATAGTGGATCTAAACTTGTGAAAATGATTTTACCTTTTAGGTCCGCTTCCTGGAGCAGCAGAACAAAATGCTGGAGACCAAGTGGAGCCTGCTGCAGGACCAGACCACTACCCGCTCCAACATCGATGGCATGTTCGAGGCCTACATTGCCAACCTGCGCAGACAGTTGGACGGACTTGGCAATGAGAAGGTCAAGCTGGAGGGAGAGCTGAGGAACATGCAGACCCTGGTGGAGGACTTCAAGAACAAGTGAGTTCATACTAGAGAAGGAAACTGAGTGTGTCATGTCTGACACAGTGAACAGTGCTCACAGTGAACAGCTGCTACCCAATATCTATCTGCTAATTTCTTCTCCATGTGTTTGTGTCAGGTATGAAGACGAGATCAACAAGCGTGCAACCGTGGAGAATGAATTTGTGCTCCTCAAGAAGGTGAGAGCAGAGCCACAATTAAAAAGCTTTTGCTTTTCCTCATAAAAAAACTGCTACTACTACTGAATGCATTACTGTTTTCCCACTAACCCAACACCATTTATTCCTCTTCAATTACAGGATGTTGATGGTGCCTACATGAACAAAGTCGAGCTGGAAGCCAGAGTTGATGCCCTTCAGGATGAGATCAACTTCCTCAGGAGCGTCTATGAGGCTGTAAGAAAAAAGAATCACAACTCAGTTTACCTACTGACGTGGCCACAATAGAAATAGATCTGCTACCTTTACTCTCTAACTATTTTAATTTGATTTGCAGGAGCTGCGTGAACTCCAGGGACAGATCAAGGACACCTCAGTCATCGTGGAGATGGACAACAGCCGCAACCTGGACATGGACGCCATTGTGGCCGAAGTCAAGGCTCAGTATGAGGACATCGCCAACCGCAGCCGCGCAGATGCTGAGGCTTGGTATCAGCAGAAGGTAGGCAGAGAGACAAAGTAATTTTACCCAAATCCCAATGGAAAACACACATCCTGTAAGGACGTCTGTAGAATCTGTAATTACAGTTGTTTTTAATCTTATCTCCCTTCAGTACCAGGAGATGCAGGTCAACGCAGGCCAGGCTGGAGCTGACCTTCACAGCACCAAGAGTGAGATTGCTGAGATCAACCGCATGATCAGCCGCCTACAGAATGAGATCGAGGCAGTCAAGGGACAGGTGAGTTTATAGTCATGTAAACTTCAATTTCAAACATAGAAAGGCAAAGACAAATTTAAAACAGTTAAAACCAGATGCTGAACATAAGAAAGACATTTAGAATTAATTCAAGAAATCTCTTCCATCTTTCCAAACTCACAGCGTGCCAACCTTGAGGCCCAGATTGCTGAGGCTGAGGAGCGTGGTGAGCTGGCTGTGAAGGACGCCAAGCTCCGCATCAAGGACCTGGAAGACGCACTGCAGAGAGCCAAGCAGGACATGGCCCGCCAGGTCCGCGAGTACCAGGAGCTCATGAACGTCAAGCTGGCTCTGGACATTGAGATCGCCACATACAAGAAGCTTCTGGAAGGAGAGGAGACCAGGTAAATGCCAAACTACTTTGGACATTCAATTTTTCCAAACTGTGTATTGTGCAGGCAGCAGTGTCAGCAGCTTAAATCACTCTTTTAATTATGTATCTGTTTGCAGAATTGCCTCTGGTGGGGGATCTGCAACCATCCATGTGCAGAGCTCAAGCAGTGGCTACGGTATGCATCAATACGTCTGTACATTTCAAAGCATCTCTAATGTTCAATGGAAACAGCATATAATACAACAAAATTCAAATTTCTGTCTGCCCTCTTTTTATTTCATCAACAGCTTCCAGCGCAGGAGGCAGCAGCTATGGCGGCGGCTATGGCGGCGGCTATGGCAGCAGCATGAGCATTGGAGGTGGAATGGGCATGTCCGGTGGCATGTCTGGCATGTCCAGCGGCATGTCTGGCTTGAGCATAGGAGGCGGCAGCACCAGCATCACAAAATCCAGCAGCATCCGCCGCTACTAAAAAGCAACAGTTGTCCTTACCTCCATTCTTCTTTCATCCTCTTTATTTTCTTTGTCTTAGTCCCCACCACCTCTCGCCATGCAGACACAGAGCATCTACTGTTAGCAAATCCATTAATGGTGCAGCTCTCTTTGGTATTTAGTCTTTGTGTACACCTCCTCAGCACCACATTACCCACAGAGAGTCAGAGATTACATCTAGAAGAATCAGAGAGATCAAGTAGAAGCAGAGAGATTATTACAAAGAGTAGCAGATCTGTGAGTCAATCTTCTTCTTTGATCAGTCAGCCAGGCTGCCTTTTGGTTGTTGGATGTGCTGTTGTGCAGACAAGAGCATACTTGTAGTGTCATGACAAACAATCCTTACAAGGCAACAATCCTTGCACACAAAATGACAACAGAGGTTTGCACGAAGGAGGAATCTATCAAGTAAAAATGGCAGGTAGTCAAATTGTGTCACACCTGTGACTCCTTGTCTAACATCTCTTCTGCTGTCACACATTCTGTCATCTTGTTGTGCAGTTTTACATCATCAGAAGCAGCCACACATAACGCCTTCATATCTGATTTTTGGGATTCTCCTTTTCTCGTCCTGTTTCGAGAAAATGAGCTCTCCTTTTCCATACAACAGGTTTAAATCATTCCTTTTACTTCCATTTTCACTCTGAATGTAGAAACATGGTCATTGCTGACTCAGAAAACCAGATTTATTAAGAATTTGTACCCAACAAAGAATCTGAAATAAATCTGTGTTCATAATCACCCTGGCAGGTCTGTTTGTCATGATTCATTGTTGGTGTGAACTTGTACTTTTACACATACTATTTTATGATGGATCAGTTTGCAGTGACACACTTGAATCACTTGGTTGTTGGTTGAAATGACAACCATTGCTGGGTGATTTTATCATCTGTCTAGCTTGCTCAAGCTAATACTAAAACTAAAGACTTACTAAAACTAAGATTAGAAAATTCTAACTAACAATTAATGTTTCCAGCTGATTTCTTTCCAAAATAGAAATCTGCAAGGTTAGGCTCTGAGATGTGGACAAAATAATTAATCACATAAAACATTCTGCAAAAAGACTCAACTGGCAACAGAAACTGGATATAGTTGCAACACCTTTGACTAATAAGAGAAAAATGAGTGCAGGTTGGTGAAGTGCACGTACAAAGAGATTGCCACATGCCCATGCAAACACATGAAAACAACTGATTGAAGGGTGTTACGCATGTTAAAGGGGTGTGACATGATCGGTGCTCACTCAGTGAAAGATGAAAATAGAGAAGATTAAAGATAATGCCAAACTTAATTCATCCAAATGGAATTGCCAAGGATTTTCTGTTTCAAATTACACTTTTATGGGGTGGAATAATAAACATGTAGTATGCTACATTGCCTACAACAAAGCTACGCTACAAAGAAATCTAGTTTGGGTCAGTAAAGCTGCTCAGAAAAAACGATTCAAAATACTGAAAAATGCACATGTAAAATGAAATTATGGTAAAATACAATCCAAAAAATCATACATGAGAATAAAATACCACTTAGTTTAGCTTCTAACAAGGAGTGCTTGCTCATTCATGGGTAATATTCATGGAAAAGTCCTGGAATGTCAGCTTGGGGTTTCCTGGAATAAGTATGGTCATGATCCTCCTCAGGCTCAGATTCACAAGGTTTATCTCTGATAATGAGTAACACCTGTCCTTTTGCAAATGCGCAACACAAAGGTCAAGCGTACAGTATGGGGTGCATGACAAATGTATTACCTGCATGGGCATGTCAAAACAGTGGTTGGGGCTGGTAAAAAGGAGTTTCAATTACAGCTGAGAGGCAATGATGACATTAAAAAGAAAAAAATCAGTAAAGGTTTTTCTTCTTTTGGTTGTTTCAGTAGTTAACTACCAATAAATGCCAAAATGAATGAATAAACAAATAATCTGCAATAATTTCTGCACACAGACGTTGTTTACTACTCTCCATCTCGTCATACTGCTCATGTGAGGTCCATCAAAGAGAAATATTTCTAATACCCCAGATGAAAACCACAAGGTTATTTCTAAAGTGTCTCTTCATCTTTCATAGTTTGACTCAACTTTTATTTTAAGTACCTGCAAACCAACCAGTAATCATCCCTATGTTTCTTCCCCCACTCTTTTGAATGATCAGATGCTGCCCTCTATTGGTAAAAGCAACATGAACAGGATCAGTTACAACATGCCTCTGTTCCTTCCCAAATGTTTTACTGAGCATGTTTATAATCCTGGTCAGTCTGCCTTAGACCTGCATGGCACCTTACCTGTGTGCATCAAATTTAAAAGTTGGAATACACATCTATATCGTCACCAGAATCATCTTCCTTACATCTTCCTTCACTAGGATTAGGCCTCTCTCACCCTTTGACCTTGTTGTTTTACCCTCCCTTGTGTGTTTTAATTCCCCCCTGTATGTATATTGCTTCATGGTTGCAGCTCCCACCACTTCTCCAGCACACCTGTACTCCATCTGCCAATGAAGTCCTCACCTGGTAGCATTTAAACTGGGCCTGTCTCTTCACCTCCAGTGAGTCTTTCAGTAGTACGTAGTAAGACTGTCAATGTCAACTACTACACAGTTTCAACACCACAGGCAATCTCAGAGAGGATTCTTTCTTTTTTATGCCGGTCGGGGCTGGAGGTATAATGTTTTCAGGTTGTCCGTCCTTGTGTCCCATATTTGTGAATGCAATATTTCACTAAAGTCTTCGGGAAATTTCCTCAATTTGGCACAAACATTCACTATTCACGCAAACATCCCCTCATATTTTTTCTTTTTTTAAAAAAGTAAAACCACTTTGACTCTTCAATCAATCATAAAAACATTCTTGGTTGTTTTATCTTTTATTTTATGATTCCATTTTTCACTGAAATTACAGTTTATTTTTCAGAACACTTGCAGTACCTTCTCCGTCCTCCAGTGGGCCACTCATTTTAGACTGGAGATGTCAGTGTTGCCTCTCAGCTCAGATGATTCCAACTGTGCTGTGATTTAGTTGTAGGCTGGCAAGCATTAAGTTATATTCACTCTGTGAACTCTGTGACACTAACATCATTAAAGTCACTGCATGCCTTTAACAAAGTTTTATTTGAAAACAGTTGAGTGGAATACCAACAATAAAAACCATGATCAACGATAAACTCCCAAATCTACACAAATGAGTCCTAAGGTGACATTGCACTAAATGTTCTTTACATATTATGAACATGTTACATGAAAACAAACTAAACTGTCCATGTGAGATAATCAATAAAATGTAACAAGTATTTTTCTTTATCTTTTCACTTTGTACGTATATACAATATAAGTATATACCACACATACACACACACACATGCACGCGCACATACACACAATGTAAACCATGAGATGGGGTAAAAAGTCTCAGTGGTAGAAAGAGGTTAAGTTGAAATTATTATTGTTTTGATTATTTATTATTTATTTGGCATTTTGTGCTTATTGAAATGAGAAGACAACATTTTATCATGATGTGGGTCAGTGTTTTTGATGAAGTCTAAGCTGCAGCCTGACTTTTGGTAGTTATTACAGAATGAAGTAATTACTGCATAACTCTCTGTTGCCAGTTGTCCTATACAGACCACAGTACGAAGAAAGAAATCCAGCATTTGAACTAATTCTTTCTTTTTTTTCCATTTGTTTCTCTTAGTTTGACAGGGGTGTCAGATGTGTAGGTATCAAAACCAAACACCTGGAAGCACCAGTGCATCACAGCGTCCTACATCGCCGTCTTACTGGGGTTGTCAGGGTCGAAGGTCATGATCTCCATGTGGATAAGACCTGATTGGAAAAAGAGAAGTATAGTCTTTATTTTCATATGTATGTGTGTGTTTATACAGTACTGTGCAAAGATTTTAGGCTCTATAAGTAAAGTGAAGATTCTTTCAGATCTACTGCCATGAACAGTCTTTATTTATCAATTAACTTACAATGTTCAGTGAACAGAAGAAGCCTAAATCAAATCATAATTTGCTGTGACAGCACTGTCTTTAGAACAGCCCCAGTTCTCCTCCAGACATTTGCACACAGTTTTTCAAGGTACTTTACTATCAAGGTACTTGCCATAGCTCTTCTGTGGATTTAGGCTGGCTTCTGTCTCTTCATGTAATCCCAAACTGACTTGATAATGTTGAGATCAGGACTCTGGGGAGGGGGGGGGTAT
>OMNW01009531.1:34399-44885 GCA_900303245.1 Selene dorsalis
GGGGGGGTATACCATCTGTATACCATCTGTATACCATCTGTTGCAGGACTCAGTGTTCTTCTTGTCAATTAAAATAGTTATTTTTGACACTGGCTGCAGTCATTTCTGGGTCATTGTCATGCTGCAGAATAAACTTGGGACCAATCAGAGGCCTCTTGGATGGTATTGCATAATGGATAAGAATCCAAGCATCCGAAGTGCCTAAAACTTGTACTTGCCCTGTACTGAACACACCACACACACGTTCACACCATGTGTTAGCCTGTAACAATACACCAAAGTCACTATTTGATTCGTATCTCAATTTCTGACCCACAGATCGATACACGGTTCGATTTGGGGGGTGGGGGAGGCATCCTGACAGCTGAGAATATTACTGTCAGGTATTGCCCCTCCTCTATTAAACATGAAAAGAGGCTGAAAATCACAGGGCATGTCTGTTCTGATGATACAAGTCAGAGGTCCTGAAATGTGTGTTTCTCTTCTATATTAAACATTCTACATATTGGAGGCAACATCTTTCCACATAAGGGCTTCCTTCGCCTTTCAAACAGGGGTTTGTGCAAGACGCTACATTTGAACGGCTCCCTGTGCAGGCACACACACTTTAACCAAGGTGGCGGCCAAAATCACCCAGGCCTTCGCCTTAGATAGGCAGGAAAACCCAGTGAGATGTGTTTTTTTTAATGTGCTCGAAGTCCCCCAGGGGTCCTTAAGAGAGGTCCCTGTTGTGTCAGTTTAGGCGGATCCATTATGTGAAAAAGTTTGACAGCCATTGATTTATTTTCCGGCCTGCCCAACACAGCTGTACTTACTCTTCCACTCGCCGATGGCGAGCTCCAGGCTCTCGAAGGAGTCGTCGTATGGATCTGAGTCTGGTTCACAATCCGGATCGTGATATTCGGCCAGGAAGGGGTGGGACAGCCCCTGCTTAGCTGTCAGCCTCGTCTCTGGATCCAGCAGTAGCATCCCCTCCAGGAAGTCTACAGCTGGAGACATCCAGACAGACAAGATAAAAGTTTCACCACACTGCACAGATAAGTATCATCTACCACTGTGTCCTATGGCTGAAGCTTCTGGTACAAAGGTTATTTCAAAGTAAATGTGCCTGCTCACTAGAGTCTCAAGAGTCACTATATCTCCAAGTTTACATTTATAAGAGTTATTATTATTGTTGTTATATGTCAACAAGTAGAAGCTGTTCAATGCACCATTTTCATCCATGGATGGAAACACATCCTTGAAGTTTTTCTTCTTTTGCAGAGGGAGTCCTTGCACATATGACTGCGCCTGGAAAGCAGGTGATGACAGTTATATTTCATCTCAAACAAAGAGCTTATAACATATAAAAGAGCATGACAAAAAACAAACAAACAATAAAGATACAAAGACAAGCAAAATAAAATATTACTAACTCACATCTTTGCTCTGCATCTTCTGAACCAAGGAGGAGTCTGGTGTTCCTGTCAGGTGGAGGATTTTTTTCAGCTGATCAATACCTGCACAAGCTGGTTAAGGAAACCTCTCAGCCAACACCATGTAGACTAGGGCTAGCTGGTTAGCGTGCTAGCCCTGAACATGCACTGTTCTGGTCCAACACATTGAGCTGAAGGTGTGAGGATACTGTCATGTCCTTGAAAAAGTACCTTGCCAGTAATCATCTCTGCCAAGATACAGGCGGCTGACCAGACATCCACTGTGAGAGACAGAGAATTTTAATAAAACATGTTATATTTTCTCACACTGCAATATTCTGCCGCACTTTTTTTTGTTTGTATGAAAGGAAATAATAATATTACCTGTCTGACTGTAGTGCATCCAGTTGAATATGACCTCTGGTGCTCTGTACCAGCGCGTCACAACATAACCAGTCATTTCACTCTCTGTCTGTCTTGCCAAACCGAAATCTAGGATCTAGGATTTACAGGTGAAAGAGTTTTTGTTGCGTTTTACTTTCACATCACTCATAAAAGCGTGAGTTAAACATCTAAAAAGTATAATGTGAATTGCTGAAAACAGATCATAATCTCAATAGATTTTTGAAATTTACCTTTAATTCACAGTTCTCATTCACAGCAAGGTTACCTGGCTTCAGATCCTGAAATCAAACCACATAAGGTTTCTCAAAAACCTGTTGTGTCTTACAGAAAATAAAATATGAAATGGATAAAGCCGTAGTTCAATACTTTCATTCATTACAGGAGAAGACTGATGCCACCCTGTATTCTACATATGAAGCTGCACTACTACTGAGCTACTGCTCTTAGAATGAAGACAGGAAACAGCTAGCAGCTTTCTAACCGATGTTCTACACAATCCTCTAACTTACACATAATATTTCTTTTGATGCTGGGCCCAGGCTGGACTCAGACCACACCTCCATTATGCTAGTTTCTGTCATCATGAAGGACCCACCCAACCGCAAAGCAAATGGACTGTTTGTCCCCCTCCCCTCAGGTAGAAGGCTGAGGATTATCAGAGCCAGGACATCACGGCTGAAGTCCAACTTCTTTCCAGAGGCTGTGAGATTGACTTTTATTTTAAATTAACTGTCTCATTAACTTAAACCTCTGCCCCTCTACTGATGCTGCTGTGGACTCTATGTTGTCTTTTATACACTTGTCTTTACTGTCATTTTATTGCGCTGCCGGGACCTGAGTAGCAAATTTCGTTCTCTACATGTGAAAGCATGTCTAGACAATAAATGAACCTTGAACCTTGATAGTGGGGCAGCCCTTTGTGGACTATTTACACTTGAATCATATGAAATTCTGAGTGTAAACATGCAGAACAAGAGAAGGAGTAGAAGAGGAAATGAGTTTTCCAATTCAAACATCCAGAGTGACTCCACTCTACATGTACTGTGACTGTTTACAACACATACAGCCTAAAGGCTAGAGAAAGTGGTGTATAATGAAAAGATTCAAATACCAACCCGATGAATGATCCCTGCAGAATGAATATACTGTAAAAAAGAAGAAGACGATTGATTACAGGTTAGAGAACACAGACAAATTATACAACATGTACATGGAGATGTTTGTGAGCAGAGCAGGAACACCCACACATTTATACCTTCACCTGCAATCTTCAACTGCTTCATCATAGCTATCCTGATAGTTTTTTTTTTCAGTTTATTTATTTGTCAACCAGGGACAGTGCACATTCATTAATCAACATTTCAGTTTCCATATCAATGTAAATGAGCCACAGTTAGCTAAATAGCTAAATTTCATCTGTAATTTAGTCCTTGTTGTCCTTCTTTAATGATATACATACAGCAGCATATTAGGGCCACTGTGAGTTAAAAAAAAAAAAAAAAACAAGCTGAACGAGAGAGGGGGTTATTGGTTTTGAATTTAACTTCAATTTGATCTTGACAATGTCATGTAAATCATCCTCTACTGTAGAAATCAGGTAAATGAATGCATAAACAATTACCTTGAGACCTCTTAGAAGCTGATAGAACAGGTATGTGGTGATGCGATCAGTTAAACGCTTCCTCTTCATAATGTGGCCAAGATCCTGGGCTACGAACGGCATGACCATATAACTGGAGGGAGAAGAACGGAGAGGGACAAACATCAAGAGAGAAGAAGAGGAACAGAAACAGATTGACAGACACAAAGTGGCCATTAATATTGTAGTTGATAAGAGCTCAGTGCCATGCTGGCAGCACAAACCAAAACAAACAAGAATAAGCTTGCTCTCACACATCACATAGAATGAACCTTTGATGCATGCACACACACGCACGCAGGTTGTCAACAAGCTGCGGCAACTAGCAAAGGAATGTGGCTCCCGACTCACAAGGTTTGGAATTTCTCTGGCGAGGAGTCGGGCGTGAAGACGTCAAGGAGGGAGATCACCTTTGAAGTAAAAAACAGAGATGATGTTTCATTCACAGACCTATAAAACACAGTTGACGAAACATCTGGTTTAAAGGTCATGTTTTCAGCTCTGATGTTTCTGTTTCACATCTTTTATATCTTCAATGGACACATTCATTGCTGTAACATTCCTGCACTGCATTTCCCATAGATCCCCCTTAAAATATTTGTGATGTCAGTGGAGCAGAGGCGATACAAAATCTTCAACAGCTGGAGGACAAAATTTCCACAAATTGGTATGGTGTACATGTTCTGCAGGCAAGCATTAACCAAAAACTGTGGTGCAATATAGTTTGATGAAGGTGAGTGTGGCCTGTTCAACGAAATCTGTTCTTTAGCTGCATATAAAGAAATGTAAGCCTCTGCTAAAGTAGTGCTAACATTGACACTAAATAACAAAAAGAGCTCTTCAATGACAAAGGCCACTGTCACAATTTGTATTTAGCTATGTTTGTATTTTTGATGTTTTATGTTATCTAATCAGTTCTGTATAAACTACGGTGGCCCTGAAAGCTCAACACACCACTGAAGAAAATACCTGCAAAGATACAAATGTGCTACAAATTCAGTCCCATAACACTATGGAAGTGTTTCCAGAAAAGTGATAATCCTAGCTTGTTGTTCAATGTCCAATTGTGACTTTCCAAGTTAAAAGCATTGTATAACAAGTGCATCTCAGGTGTGTTTATCGCTTTTTTCTTTTTAAGTTCTTTTAAAGAGGAACTATGCAAGTCACGTCATCTGTTTTGCTAACTCTCCTCTGGGCCATGTGCATTTTTTTTCAACGGACCTGGCGAGAAAGCAATCCATGGAGCGGTGGATAATGTTATTTTTCATCTACGCGTTACAATGTGTATATTTGTGTAGTCTTAGCTGACAGATTACAGGTTACGGGGCGCGTTTGTGTAGCGGTGCCACCTAGACAAGAGCTGGACGCTGGGTCAGAGGCTCTGATCTTGTAAGGTTGGTTTTCAGCCAAGAGATGCTACATTGAAGGCAGAGAGCCTCCATTCTCCCTGTAACAAGTTACAAATTATTTATTTGACCATCACAATTACTCTGAAGCTGTTTAATCAAGGTAAAAATGTAGCATAGTTAAGGTAAAAATTCTCCATATTTCCTCTATGCGTTAAAGTTTTTGCATTAATTTTGATAATGAGAGAGTGTATTTTCATGTGTTGTCAAACTGCAGCATGTTTGTGTGTTTTCTTCACCTGCACTGCTTTGACATCCACCGTTCAAACAGACATTTGACAACAGAACATGACACTTCTGTGTCTCCATATGACAAAAGAAGGCTTTTAAATAAAGCTAAAACTCATCGAATTTGGTGCCCTCCAGAGACGAGAGCACTGTCTGTTTAGTTCCTCAAACGTTTTCAGTGAAAATAGTGGGTCATGAGGGCTCTGGTCTGGCAGCATTGATCAGATAATGGACTTTTGTTTAACAGTCAACGAAGTTTGTTTATCCTCAAAATTGAACTCTCTTTGAAAGAGAGAGAAGAAAAAGGGGGGGGAAGTTACGTTTGTGAGCAAAACTCAAACAGCTCGTCTGCATCTCTTTCATAAAACAATGCAACCTAATATAGTAGAGATTGTGTATTGTATATTGTCATTTATAACAAATTTACATTTTAGGAATAAAGAGTCAAACACTACTCACTGCATGGCAAACAGTCTGTGGTATGTTAGACAGGCCAGTATAGGGTATTGTTTCATATTAATAAGGTTTTTTCATGTTATTGTGTCCACCTGCTAAACTACCTGAGAACACGTCCTGTCACAGTCTTACATTTTCATGCTGTATGTGGCGCAGCAGCCTGAGCTCTCTGTAGGCCCGTTTGGCGTGGATGAGGGACTGGAAAGGCCTATACAGCTTCTTGATGGCCACCTTCTCCTTAGTCTTCTGGTCAATGGCAGAGCTAGTGGGAAAAAAACGCAGCATGATACTCACAATATGGAGCCTAGCCACTGTCGCTAAAGGTCTGTCAATCAATATAATAACAAAAAAAGGGTGAGTGACATGAAATACTGTGGAATCATGGGAGTTGTTGTCTTGATTTGGATTTCTTTTGTGGTGTTTTTTGCAGGTTTTCTTCTTTTTTCTTTTTACCAGGAGCCAAATTATAAACAGAGGTGTCATCCTCTCCAAAATAAACCAACCAGGTGATTACAATCAGTAGAAACACAGAAACAAACACAAGTTTTACATTTAAAGTGACAAACAGTAGACACGAGTCATCAGGAAGCTACTGATGACTATAATCCTTCGAGTGAAAACACAGTTGAAAACAACCGAGGCATAACAAAAATGTCTCCTGAAAATGTGACTTAAATCAGAACAAGTGTATTCATCTATTGTAGCTTTTAGTCACAATGCCAACACATGAATAAATGTTTTGTAACCCCTACTCATTACAAGGAGTATAACTATGTCCAGAACAACAGCATCACATACAAAAACATTAAGAGCCCGACAATAGCATATTGCATTCCTCTGTGTAGACATGTTTCATACAGTCATACTGTACACAGAGCTGTAACAGTGAATCCCCACACTGTGATTGTGCATAATATATGGGATATGATGTCATTGACAGGCAACCAAATGAAACTGTCTGCTACCAGGACAGCAACATAGGTGGAGTTTTTTTTTATGTGGATAAGTTAATCATTATAACATGAAGGAGGTGGCCCACACACAACGGGCTGATCAGCTCCCTCTTGTAGAGTAATAGTTGATATAAGGACTGCAAAGAGTGAATGTTGTGGTTATTGATTAATCTACGTTTAATCAGACCATGGATCAGCAATACCTCCCCTCAGACCAAATAAGATAATGTGTGACAAGACCTTGTCTGTCAGTAGTTTATGATTATAAGGAGCTGTGAGTGAGATATGTTGGATTCCTGTAGAGGCTGACTTGTTCCTCGTAGGAAGAGGAGATTCTTGTCATATCGGAGGACCTGTATTGACTTGCTGACTCGCCTCAGGTGGACAATAGTGCTTCTGTTAACAGATGTCAGAGTAATCTGCTGCCTCCTGGATTGGGAGTGGAATGCAGACACGAGGCCTACACAGCCTCTAGAAAATAATTTGTGATGCACCGTATTTCAACATTGACTGTGATCAACAAATGGAAGCACCTTTGAAAATCTGAAACAAAAACCAAAAAATCACTGAGGGCCTTTTGTCACAAGTGAATGCATTTGGTCTTGTTTACTTGTCTTCCTCTGCAAGAAGGGGTACATTGAAAAATCTGTATGTTCCCTATGAGGAGTTCTACAGATTGACTGTCAGTATAAGGCAGAACTGAAATAGTTTTTCTGAAAGGAAAAAGGTCCAACAACAAACAAAGACTGTCACTGTCCTTGTCAGCAGCGGTGACCCACTCACCAAACTGTCCCGTAAGCTCCGGAGCCGATCGACCGCAGCGTCGTGTATCTCTCCGGGATGTCCCACGTCGTTTTTTGGACCTCCAGTCTGTGGAAACCGGGTCTGACGGGGGTATCCTTCACGGGAGACTCCATGGATCTGTTTCGTTTTGTTTTCACGCAGAGTCAGCTCAGGAGCTTCTACCTGACAGGTGAGATGTGGCGGCGGAGGTAAGAGCAGCGGAGGGAAACGCCTCCGTACCTCGACTGCCTTTTCTCCCAGCACACCCTCAACGTCACATGGGGAGTTACCACTCATGTGAACTGCACACAGATGTTATATTATACAATTATACATTGCACACACTACAGATTCTTTATTATTTAGTAATCAAGATTATTTTTTTATTGAAGCAATTCTTTAAATTGTGTCCTATGTTCCACCTGGTGTCTTTTCCACTGTTTTGCCAACTATCCTGGCCATGTGCATTTGTTTTTGACGAAGCCGGCGAAAAAGTAATCCATGGAGCGTTGGATAACGTTATACATGATGTTACACTTGTGTAGTCTTATCTGTCATAAACAAGGGATTAGGGGTTATGGAGTGCGTTTGTGTCGCCCTACCGCCAGGTTGAGAGCTGGGACACCGGGGCGGAGGCCAAGCAGGCTACTGCACTGATGTTGCAAGGTTGGTTTTCAGCCAAGAGACCAGGTTGAAGACAGAGCCTTCTTTCTCCCTGTAACAAGTTACAAGTCATTTAATTAACCACCACAATTACTCTGAAGCTGTTTAATTAAGGTGAAAATGTAGCAAAGCTACAGGAAATATCCAGCATAGTTCCTCTTTAAAGCAATCCTGACTTCTTCTAATATTTTCATTTGTTGAAATCCCTTTTGATTGTTTAAACGCTGTCTAATGTCATCTGTCTATATCATCTAGTAGACTTTATGGCAGTTGTACAGGCATTGAATGCAGCATGTGCTGAGTGTGCAAAAACTAGTAGGCTGGTTCAGTTAGTGAATATCCAGACTGTTTGTGTGACTTGTGGTTAATGTATAATTAAAACTAGCCTTTAAATAAAACACGTCATTACATTTGAGGGTCATAGTTATGGTACATGCCTTTACAACCACGCGTTGGGGGTAATGTTGAACCCACACCAGCAGAGGGCAGTCACGTGTTATGTCTGAGGAGACTTCTGCGCCTTCAGTCATTGTTCCGGATGGAGTGATTCAGATAAGAAATGTCCCTAAATGTTTACCATAGCAGAAAAAAATAATAATATCAGTGTAATATATAGTAATCTCAGTGACAGACTGTGTAGAGTAAACTTTATAGAGTTAAATGAGTATTTGGCTTGTCATAAACTGACCACATGCTGCCTGGGTAAAACTTGCTAATAGGCTTATAATTCAGTATGAAATGTTTTAAAATCACCGTTTGCACTGTCAACATACAAAACTACACTTGGCAGTTAGTGTTGCCTGCCTGGAAAGTACTTTTTTAGTGGAAATAACTCACAGGGTCAAGCCAGCAATAAACAGGGCACTGAGTTTGTGTAGTATTTTCAAAGTAAAAACCCTATGGTAGCGTGCTGTCACAGGCACTGACCTTTTAATAAGAATAATGAGAACTGTGTCCATAAGGGGGAAAATACACTGGAAAATTCATTACAGTAACTCTAACCAACCTGACTCTCATTGCCTTTACCTTTTATTTTAATAAGATATGGAAAATAAATTTGGATTAAAAAACTGAACACAACCTTTTGCGGTCAAATAAAACTATTTTTCAGTTAACTTCAAATGAATTGCATGGATAGAAAATACAAAACAAAACAAAAAGTCAAATCAAAGTATGCTGTGACTACTGTGCCTTTAAAACAACTCGGAGAGGGTTGGTGCACCATTTACAGCTCCTCAAAACATACTTGCATAAAGCAACTTTTAATTTCTGAAGTTTTTTTTTCCACTTTTGTTATTTCTTTTACGCTGCCAATGATCTCATTGTCTCAACACACATTTCTACCTGCAAATTAAACATTGCCTCTGTTCTGTGTCTTTTATTGCTTTGTTTTTATATCTGTACTTGATTAGCTATTATATATATATTATATTATATATAAGTTAATATCATTAAGTGGCCAAACAAAATTATCAAAATGTCATCACCAAATTTCAAATCTTGATTGAAAATGAGCAGAGAGAAGAACAACTTTATATAATCTGCCACCCACAAGACATTCATTAACAAAGCAAACAGTTCCTGTTAAAATTAATATACCTGCCATAAAGCACTTTGTAACTCTGTTCTGCATTGTGTCATTATGATTGAGGCTTTAATTTTAAGCTGTTTGAGTGTCCTGTCAAACCCATCTCCTGGTTTTCAGTTCGGGTCGACGCTTTATTTTGAAAGCGTTTCCGGTGTGTAGGTGTGTGAGTCTCTGTGTCTTTCCTCCGCTCGGCTCCGCTCCTCCGGCTGCAGCGCACCTCCTCTCAGATGTAGCGTGCTGCCCGCCCGGTCTGAGGTGCCCGCTGTGGCCGGAACAACAGAGTCTCTGCCCCCCTGCTTCTGGAGGGGAACACAACACGCTCACAGACGCACTTCGTGGAGTTTGTTTGTACTTTTACAAAAAGTTACTTTCTTTACATTTTTTTTGTTTTTGACATTTAAACTAACAGTGTTGCGCGAGGGCTGGACCTCCTCTAGTACTTTGTGCTCGTTGGCGTGGATGAGAAGCGGCTCTGTTTCACTCAACACCATGGACGGCTGATTCACTGCTTCACTCAGCCCACAGGTAAGTTTCATGCTCACGCCCAATGCTTGAATAGAAAAATGAAATATAGACGCAAACTCAGTCGTGAAGGCGTTACAAAGCACCAGATATTAAGGCATACCTCACCTCGTTAATTGTCATATCATGAAGTGTTTCAATAGCGTGAGCTGTTTTTCTATGCTGTTTGTATCCAAACAGGATCAGTGCTCACCTCTGTATTGACTAGTTATTGTAATCAATCAGTTTACTCAACACACACACACACACACACACACACACACACACACACACACACACACACACACATGCACACTCTCTTTTGTCAGCTGATATAGGAATGTGTGTGAGCTGTGTGAGCCAAATGTCAAATGCCTGGCTCACCTGCTAGCATTCTGCTGCTGGACACACACAACTGACTATTTTATGGCCTTTTTTAGAAAACACCA
>OMNW01009531.1:44905-59873 GCA_900303245.1 Selene dorsalis
CCATGAGAAGTAACAGCAGACACTGGTGACATCATTTGACTCCTGTATGCGCCTTGTCATCCACACACACACGCACACACGCACACACACACACACACACACACACTCAGGACCAGTCTGTTCACATGTTCCTGTACAGTAGCCATGGTCCATGGTGAGCACTGGCCACACACACACACACATGCACACTCTCTTTTGTCAGCTGATATAGGAATGTGTGTGAGCTGTGTGAGCCAAATGTCAAATGCCTGGCTCACCTGCTAGCATTCTGCTGCTGGACACACACAACTGACTATTTTATGGCCTTTTTTAGAAAACACCAACAGTCTGCTTTGACTGCGGTCACTGAACTTGAGGAGCTGGAGTTCAGTGGCCTTCAGATGACTGCTTCCTTTCTGTAATTTCACTGCCACTGATGGGCGATGATGATGGACAATGTTTGTTTGTGGTCGTGCCTTCGGCAGGTTTAGACAGTCCCTAGATTTGAATGATGTGTTGCCGTCCTAGAGGGAGTGTGTGTCCGGAAACAGTCATGTGCAATTACTTTTTTAGCTTGAGGAAATAAGTGAGGATCAATACTTTTGGATGGTCGCCCTCAGTCTCTGTGTTGCACCTGATGAGTCAAGATTGCATGAGCAAGCTCAATCCACAGTCAGGAAGCTCTACAGTGAGGGCTGTGTTCATGATTTCATTGAAATGGCTAAAAAAGGAAGATGGAGTTTACTTCAGCAGCTGGTTCCCTTCTTCCATAACAGCTGTCAGATTGTATCTCACCACACAAGAAACAGCTTAGAAATTGATCAAAATCAGAGCCTCTCCAAATGTCATTTCCTTTCAAACATCCATGTGTTTTTCCTGGTCCTCATTGAGATGTTTCTTCTCAAATATGCTCAAAGAGGGTCAAATGCATTTATGGCACATTTCATATACAACTTTTGTGCTTTATTCTTGTGGCTCAGCCTTGAACCTCAATTTCCTCTTTTCTCTGCTCTTTCTCGGGGTTCCAGCATCCAGACGTTGTTGAATAGCTGGCCATCTGCTTGCCAAGGGTCTGTTCAAGAACCTCAATATCACATTACCCACACTTGACTGTGGGGGATGAATGAGAGTGAGCATGGTTATGGCATTATCAGAAACTGTAGCGTTTAGAACAGTTAAGATTCTTCACAGACTTCAGTCCAAGATGACACTTTTAGTGTATGGAGTCCCTAAACTGATAAAATGAGATTGAAAGGGTCTAAAGGAAAATCCAGTAATTGTGTATAATAATGTAAATGTACTGTTTAAAGCTCAGCCATGTGATTGCTGTGTTTGTGTCTGGTGCTGTAGCATTACTGTATTGTGTAAGCTAAAGCGTTTTAGGTGTCGAACTAAAAGTTAGCATAGCTGTTTTGGTTTGGTTGGGTTTGCTGCAACTTTCTGAAAAAAATATGATTGCTTGTGATGCTATAATAGTGTGTAGTATAATGATTCATGTTATAAAAACACACACATGTATTTGATTAATTCATTTGTGTATTTTATATTTCTATCTGTATATCCTTACTTTGTTTAAATGTCTTTTGGCTTACCCCACAAAAACAAAGAACATTCTCTATGAAGGTCCGTTACATTATCATTTCAAAGACTGAAAAATGTGGTAGAGGAAAATGACATTACTTGGGCAAAACAGTATAAATGATTGTGTAGCAGGACTAACAATAGGAAAATATGTTGTCATTTTGATACAAAATTAGCAATTGAAAGATAAATAGAAACAAATAAATGAATAAATTGAAGCTTGAATTTATTTATTTTTTAATCAGCTGAAATCAATCAAATAAATTAAAGAATAGTGAAAGTTTAATGTTTTCTTATGATTTAACAAAGAAAATTATTTGTGTATTCAGGTACATTTTTTCCAGTCCAAGCTTTTACAACATTTTGTCCGTCTCCTTATACCATCCAAGACTTGCTGCTCTAAAATCCTCTTGGAGCAGTCAAACAATATTACAGGACTGTTGCCATATTTTACATGCAGAGCTTTTGAAATCAAACTGTGGGGTGATTATTCTCTTTAGGTGGCATACAGGAAGTGACCTGAAACCTCTCAGACACACACACACACACTGAGGACTGGGTCGAAGGCCACTTCAGCTGCAGCTGGTCATTGAAAAGCGATGTTCCGCAGCTGAAGCGACCCCTTTTTCCAAACCCTTTCTTGTGATTCATAAAAGCCAGACCGCTGGGCATGTATGCAGCGAGGAAGGGGTGTTATGATTTATTGGTGTCAAGTGTCGGGCGCGCTGTAGATTTAAGGAGTTTGCAATTCAACAGTGTGAGAAGTGGAAATGAGTGGGGACAATAAAGGCAGAAGGGTTGTCAGTGCACCTTTTTGTCTCAGGTGTCACATACTGTAGCAGGATATGAGATATGCTGTGTAGCACGTTTGTCCTACAGGCATCAGCTGGCTGGAGTGTAATCATGTCAACAGGGGGAAAGAAAAACAACACACACAAAAAAAAACACAGGGATAGGATGTGATCAAATGCCAAGTCTTGATAAGCTCTTGATTACTCTGTTACTGTTATTCAAAGAGTGTGTTGGTGGCTTGTTCAATGAGTCTGGTGTCATGTCATTGCAATTGTTTGCTTGACCCCTTTAAGTGGTATCTTGAAAAAAAAAGGAAGCAGATAATGCAAAGAACATGTTGCTCTTAGGTGTGTAAATGTATGAAAGAGAGAGAATGAGCGTGACAGATTGTGATGATAGAAGTATTTTGGGCGTTTCCCGTATCGGTCACTGCAACAGCTGGTGGTCCCTCATGGTGCATTCTTCTGTGTGTGTGTGTGTGTGTGCGCACATGGGCTGTGTTTGTGTTGTACCGTGGTGTGGGAATGGAGATTCTGCCGTGAGCATTTGCTGGAGCACCACTGTCGCCACAGGCATCCCATGGATGGACGATAAGGAAAATGAGCGCCATTGTGAATCCTAACCATATACTTGTTCTTTTCCTTTTATTATACTGAGCTGTTTCTTTTGATTATTTTTGCAAGCATAGTCAAATTGCTTCACAAATGGCTGACCCTGGTTCAGATATGCTTGGTATCTGGTGTATAGATTGGATCCCAGGCCTCAATAAGCCCTCGGGGGAGTTTGGCTGACAGTCAGATTGGCAGCCTAATAAATACTTCTTTTCATTAGCAGCGGCCTCTATCCACTGTACTTAAAATGAAATCCCCTTCATCCTCTTATCCTATTGACCATACACACTCTACAACAGAGGTTCCCGATGGCAGACTTGTAAAGTACATCTATTCAGATGTCTCATGATTGGCACATAATGTCCCCTCACTAGACTGGATCCATATCTTTGCACAGTTCCTGACAGTTAATGGCACATATTAGTAAGAATTCAACCTGAGCTAATGGTACAGTCAGTTTTAGTGGCACAGGGATGAGGTGCCTGGATAACCACCGCTCCACACATCATGGTTCATTCCTCAGCTTGCTTCTGGTGGCCTGGCCCCATTAAACACATTTGACAGTGTTCAGAGGTGGGAGGTTGTTGAGGGATTCTTGTGCAACTCTCTGTGGTTGGTCTCTGTACACTGTGTGTGTGTTTTTTTTTTTAACACCCTCCCCAGGCCACGAAGTGAGTCAACCTGCAGCAGCAGAGAACTGCAGTGTTGTAAAACATGTCCTTTTTAAACTGGTTAAAAAAAAAAGAAAAAAAGTTTGTCACTGATTTTTTTTGTTTTTTTTTGTTATTGCTTGGTATGTTTAAAGGTACAATTTGGTCAAAGTACTTCAGGCTCCTGAACAAAGCTCTGTCACCACGGGAAGCTTTTAACTCCTTTCTCCTGACATTGGATTTTGTGATGACAGAAGTAATATGATGTCTAAGATGAGCTTTTCCATGTTTATTAGTAAACTTGGTTTTATGAGATTCTGGATCCATGACATCTCCTTCAATGTGTAGACTTATATCTTAACAATAGTGTCAGACTAGCAACATGGCTAATCGAAAGGAGCTGCACTTTTTATAAAAGAAGCATTGTGTTGTTAGAGATAAGGCCAGAGCTGCACATCGTATTTTCCAGGCATAAAGGAACAAGCTTGTTTGGTACAAGCCCCAGCAAATATTACATGATCGTCATTTATACATATACATACAACGACAACTCACTGAAACTGACTGATAAGTATAGCGATAACTACCATTGTAAATGCAATATGTTTATTTTCATTCCTTGCAGATAGGGAAGTAGTTTTAGTTTCTTACTTTGTCTGCAGAGGTTACAACACGTCTCTTCCATCAGGAGGGAGAGAGGTCATTACTTTATGTGAATGTCCAGAGCTGTGACACGTGTGCTACTGATAGTGTTTTTAAGGGCATTTTGTTTCTTTGTCCTTTTATTTGTCGTGCTTTGATAAAGCCGTCCAAGTATTCCTGTGGAAACCTTTATGAGATTCTCAATCCACTCCACGTTTGACTCCCTCAAGGGTGAGCACTAAAGCAGGAAAGCTGCAACAATACAATGTGGGGTACTTTGTTTTTGGGGTGGGTGATATTAAAATCAAGGCCTGCGGGTGGTTACCTAAAGTGGTAATATTGTTAAGCTAATTTCACATGAAGACAGATAAATTGCTGCAGCGTCCCAAGTAACACGAAATCCATTTAATTTCATCAGCAAGATAGGTTGCTGATTGGATGCTAACAGTAAGTAGCTAATACAACAATATGGTCAAGATTAATCCTCCCTAATGCAATCCTTTTTGAAAATGTAATCTTCTTACATTAGGTTGGAAGAGGGCTATGCCATATTAAACCAGGAGGGTGTGGTTCTCATTGTTCTGAAGCAGCCCTCAGCCGCGGGACAGTTGTGTATGTGCCATGCCACCAGCGCCTGGGCTCAGCCACAGCCCCTGTCCCCTTACCCATCTCCCTGGAGAGCCTCAGCCCAGCCTCTAGACAAAACCTTAAACCCCCAGCTGCCCTTTTCTATATTGCTGCCTCAGGCACCAGCGCTCGCTATAGAATTAGACTATGTCTCTTTTTTTCTGTAATCAGGGTAACGCATTGCTACAAAGACAATGGCTGACATGAAAACCTTGATCTTCATTCTAAATGCTGCTTTTTCCCCAAAATGAATGATAAGTTGTTTAGCTCCACGCAGATTCCACCTTGACAGCTCAGTGGACTGGTGCCAAACTCGGACTGTTTCACCCTCCTGTGCCATATTACAACCAGTTCAATCTGCACATTTCCTTGACACTGTGTGATGGATAATTTTCACGTCACTTCACTTGGGATCTTTGAGCACGCTTCCCCTTTGAATAGTTAGGTTTTTACTTCCCATTTTCTTTGTGTGTCTGATGACCTTGCACTGTTTGATAGTAATCAGGCTCCCATTGATTCCTGGACCTGTAGTACTCGCCAAATCTCAAACCATTTGTTCCTTTGAAAGACCAGCTCCTATTCTATCTGTTTTACTTCTGTCTATATTTGAGCCCCATGGACTGTCAGACAGTCACATATGTGGGCCCAGTTGCCTGTTCCCAGAAACATAAACTCTCTTACCCCTAAGCTGCTGGCCCTGACACCCCACCACAGGCTGCTGGACAGTTGCCTCAGGGCCCAGTAGAGCTATGCTAGTGATCCGACTGATGCACAGGTGGAGCATTCCCTTTCCTTAAGAAATGCCTCTGCATTTGTCTCTGAGGTTTCTGATATACGTCATCAATGTCCGGCAATGTAATCATAGCACACTCCCACCCCCCCAGCAACCCAGACTCAATCAGCGTTTGATTCGTCTTGTTGTTGCTTTTCAAGATTACGTTTGAATTAATAACTTCTGCTAACAAGGATTGAGAATCCCAGCGGTCAATAAAAGATCAATATCATTTGCACAATTGTCAAGATAACATTCCCTGGAATTGACTGATCAAACAAACCTGACTCGACTGCTTTACTCTGCTGTCAGTCCAGCTAATGGATTTAGGATTACTTGTTTGTACACACAGGAAGCAGGTCCTGAGGCTACTGCTAAGTCAGCTTTGCCTCCCTCATTGTCTGCAGGGGCTCACTGTTGTATGGGTGTTCATCTGATCCTCAGGTTTATCAGCAGTGAAGGGGATTTTCAGAGTGTCAGTGTAGATCCCGATAGATAGTGGATGGGTTAAATCCCCTTAGGCTGCTCAAGAGAAGGGGATGAAATGAGAGGAATCTTTTCCTGCGGGGCCACATCTGTCCAGGACTCTTGATTAGCCTGTTGATTATCTGCAAACCATGGTGTCTGCGTTAAAGCCTTGCTGATATTAGCAGGGTTATTTGATCTGTGACTGTGTATTTGATAGGGCTAAATTAAATTTTAGGTTATATATATCAACTGTTCCTCGATAACTTCCAATGTAGGACATCATTTACATCCTATCATACCACTTCATTGGATCAGTGGTTGGTCAATGGTTATTTTATAAACTTCTGTTTTAAGCCCTCTGGTAGTTTTTACACTGTTGACTCAGCTCACTCTGTACTTACACTCTGCACTTCACATTTTTATGTTGTGATGTTATTAGTGAAAGTAAAATCCTCGTAAGCCACCCCCACTGATTAATGGAAAGCAGAGAGAAAGTAATAAGGTTGAAGATTAAACCATAATACCTCCAGGGCGAGACTGCTGGCCACCCAGTATGAAGTCCACTCACTGTCCAGGACTGATAAAGCTGGCTGCTGCATGTCACAACACATGTGAAGGTCCTTTTTTTAAATGTCAGATTTACTGAGAAACTGTTATCTGCACAGGTTCACTGTGAAACCACAGGATGCAGTACCCAATAAGAAGTAGATTCCAAACATCTCAGTGAACAAACGTGAGGTTTTCTCACCTATTAATGGAAAATCAAATAATTAAGTCACATACGAATTTGATAATCAAGCACTTAAGTGACACACTTAAATTCTCCTGCACCTCTTCTTCACATATAAGTGTGCCCTTGTCTAAAAAAACTCAAGGCTTTCCTTATTCTCCACTAGATAGTATGTTCATACCACATAGTGAACTCATAGTGTCTCAATACACTAGTGTTAAAGTAATCATGCACTGAAAGAAAGAACAATGGCATAAAGAAAATGAAGCTTTTTTTTCCTTCATTTTGCTGATGAGCTCACTATAACATCCCTATAAAAAATAAATACTGATTTGGGAATGAGTGTGTGATTAAGGACACTAGGCCAGTTGGTGAAGCACTATAGTTGCTAGCTTGTTAGCTCCTGGTGGTCCCTATAACTCTCCCAGCTTCTTTGTATCTTTACTGTCCTATAGCACTTTGTTGTTAGGATTAATTGAAGAAGGGGACCCAGGGTCCCAGAGTTTACAACATGGCTGGTGTCTGTAAACCATGTCTCTTTTGTGGAAGGGTTTATACCCTGACAGAGGTTAAACAAACCTGGATGGTGTAGCTCAAGTCAATCTGCTAATTGTGTCTATTCCATTGAAATGAATTGATTTTTACTCTAAAGTTTGTTGTTTTAAATCCCGATGTGTCTGTGTCTGTACCACGGCTCGAGATTACACTGGTTTTCCGTTACATGATTAGCTGGCAGATATTGACTTTAGTAATTATTGACTTCCTCTCTCAGTGTGCATGTATTGACTCCACTTAAATTTAAATTTTCTAATGACTGCAACATTAATTCTGCACCCACACATTTTTCTCACTAGACTTTTCTGGATGTAATATTATTTTTTCCTTTTTTAAATGAATTGCCTACATCTGTGTGTCCCACAGGCAGATGATTGTAAACATTTTTTTTCCACAGAGAAGTTTGTGTATTTTATAAGTGAAATGCTCCGGACAATTGAGAGCTACAGAGTCGGTCACAGCCAATCAAAATGCGACACATTGAATGTATAATTCAGAGTTCAAGATAAATGCTATTGCTGCATTTGTCACCTGTCATATTTCAGTTGTCCATCAGCCAAGCCTGGGCCAACATAGAGGTGGGCACCACGCCCATCCAGAAAACTCCTCTGGGTGTGTGACGTTAAGTGAGGTGTGTGTTGTTTTGTATCTGGATCAGAAGAAAAACACAGCAGAGCAGACACCAATGATGAATATTCAATAAACAAGAATGTTTTAATGCAGAAAGGGACTTGAATGATCACAGCGGTGTGATTTTATACACAATCATGCATTTATGAAGTGCCTTAGTCACATATTGTCATTATATTGTGTAAGCTCAAGGCGCAAATATTGTATATTATCGAATGTCACACACACACCCTCTTTCATATATATTGTGATACTTGGATCTGACTGTATGAAGATGTAACATTTTTGATATTACTATGATAGAATAGAATAGAAAACTGTGTTGTCCAACGAAGGCAGGCAATTTGTCATTAGTCTCACCTGCTTACATGTTGTTACATGAATGTTGTTTACCTGAAATCGGATGTTTTAAGTTTAAGTCAGCCGATCAGGAAAGAAGCCCAAAGTCTACCTTCTAATTGGCCGACACTGAGCTTTTGGTACCAGAGAACCAGAGAGAGAAATATGAGAGGAGATATAAAATGGCATTATCATAAGTTTTGCCTATAAAATCACAAATATGTTGTCATGTGGATGCAATTTTCAAATAAAACACAGAAGAAGTGTAAAACATGGGACCTTGAAAAGGTTCTGCTGCAGTTTGCAAACGCTTTATTTTTAATTTTTTTTGTATAGTCATCCTGGCAAGCAAACACAGAAAACCCATGTTTGTGTATGACCACCAATTATCTTGATATCTTTCCATTAAACAAAGCCCCCGTTTGTTTGAGTGGTGTAACCGTTTAAAATGATGTAAACAGAATAATCCTCACTGTCTCATTTTGTTGAGCTGTGTTACAAACGCTGGCGTACCACCAACCGTAAAACGGTAGCTCAACAGGAAATGCTGATCTCACTTTTATGTGAGATTTATCCGGAAGGTTGGTATTGAACCTGAAAAGTGGCTTTAAATTACCCCGTTCTCTGGCTCACAGGAACTGACAGATAGATGCTTTCCTGCCAAACTACTCCGAGCCTTTGTGAGTTGCTGCTCACTCAGTGTTTATTAGATGAGGAGAGGAGTGGAGAGGGATACTGTTCTGTCCTGATTGGTATAATTTAGTAAAGGACCTTGGCCTGTGGGCAGAGTAGAGCAGAGACAACCATGAGTTTGTGTGTGTTTGCTCCAAATGGAGCAGCTGCAGCAGCAAGAGGAGGAAATCATTTAGATGGTTTGTTTGACCGGTTTGACCACGGCAGTGAAGAAGTCTGCCTCGTCTCTGATCCAGTTGGCAGTCAGCCACAATAAAAACATGCCTGCTTATTAACATGAAGCCGAAATTATTGACATAAGGAACCTTGGGCCCCTATGGAAATTGTTTTTATGCTGGAGTTGTGTATGTTCATGTCTAGGTCAGCACCATAGTTATGTGTGGCTCAAGCCGTACATCTTACCAATCTGTTTTGACTTGTTTCATGAACTGGGAGATATTTTCTGGTCTAATGCTGATTCAACAATTTATTCCTGAAGCTCTAAGCAGCATTTTTGAAACAGAGTGGATCACAGTACAAGCAAAAAGAATGTTTAAGTTGGATTTGGAAACCAGTATTTGTTTTTTGTTTAAGAAATGCGATGCAGCTACATGTGATCTCATTTCTTAATGGCAACGATTCTTCTGCATTTTATTTCACCTATTCTCATCATCCTATTTTCCTGTGCCCCCAAATGCCTTCTCCCTCAACCTATGACAAAGCGTCTTTGCATCACGTGATTCCTTGTAGGAGGAAGTGGGCAGTTGAGAGTTTTTTTAAAAAGACTGCAGCGTTGAGCGCACGCGAGATAAAACACAACAGCTGTGATGTCACGGTAACTTCACGTCACAACTTCGTCGAGCATAACGGGACATGTCACGAAGGAAAAGCCGCTAACGTAATGACGTAACACTGAACCAGAGGGTTTAATCCTTCACACGTGTTTGTTTTCACTGTGCTCCAAGCACCACGCTGCTGGCAGCCCTACATATTTTGCACATTTTGCAAGGAAATTGGCAACTTAGCGCCTTTGAAAAAATGCCCCCCCTACGTTTCTTCATCCATATTAAAATGAATGAAGTGAATGAAATAATAAAATCCTACCAAAAATAACCACGTTCAACAAACCTCTGAATTAGGTTTACTTCAGTTGTTTGCTCGGTAGTGTATATAAATTCATTTAGTATTATAACTCTCAAGTCAAACAGATCTTTGATTCCCTGTGGAGAAAGGCGGATGGTCTGCACAGAACTGAACCACTCACGAGTTTCCTATGTACAAAAGAGAAAATTCTAAACGCGAGAAAATGGGTCAACGGGTCAGGTTCTCTTGAACAAATATCATAATAATAATATCATAATCATGTATTTTGGGAAATATGCTTATTTGGGTTTTTTTCCCCAAAGCTTTGTAGCGAGAAGTGGCTTTTGTTACCTTTGGACAGAGGCAGGCTCAACCCCCCAAGGTCATTGCCATAGAGACATTTCATTTAGTGAACTTGACTACACGATGCCCTCGGTAATAAACAGATGGTAGCTGCTCACTGTGCGTCTGTCTCCAGGTGGGGTCCTCCCCCTTCTGTTGTTTTGGGTTCACACAAATGATACCTCCTACCAGGTTCAGCCCACAAGCTATGCGCTGTGCTTATTATTGTAATATCATGCTCTCACATGGAAGTGGGTGACGGCAAGATGAGAAACAGACCAGAAGTTATTGTTGTTGGGTGTGTGTGTGTGTGTGTGTGTGTGTTCCATGCTGTCAGTGGTCTCCATTAGTTGAACAGTAGTTGGATCAAGTCTGTTTGTCCAGCTGCTGAATCACCCCCCTACCAGGCTCTCTCTCTCTCTCACACACACACACACACACACACACACGCACACACACACATACACACACACTTGTGCAATGGCTACAGTCTTTCCCAGTCCTAAATAAACTTTAACTTTAACCCTTGACTAACCTCAACTGGTTTTCACTTCAAGGCAGGTTAGCCTTTCAGACAAACACGCACAGACACACACGCCTGCACACACACTGCAACCTTCTGGCTTTATGTCTGATCTAAATGGATCTTCCTCTCCCCCTCTACTTACAGAGGCATGTCTAGATAGGCCATGTCCGTCTGTCTCTTTCTCCTCCCTCAGCCCCTCCCTCCTGTCATCCTTTGCCTCTTTTCTTTTTCCGGGGTGCACAGTTTGACCCCAGTTGCCCTTGACACATGCATTTCTATAGCTGCAGCCAATCAATAGAGACTCCTGTGGCCCAGTGTCAGATGTTGGGTCCACTAATTGAAACCAACAACAACCCATAGTGAGTGAGAATGAGCATTCTTTTTTCCTTTTTTTCTTTTTTTGCATGCATGTGTGTGTTGGGATGATGAATGAGGAGGAAGGAGGACGTTCCACATTCACATGGTGATCAACCAGTCATCAGCCATTGTTGAAATGTTAGGCTTTTGCAAGATTAGCGAGAAAAATTGTAGCGCAATCATGTTGTCCATATGACAGCAATGACAGATGAATGTGGGCTGAGGATTATGGATTCAAGAAATAGTACTAACATCTCAATTAAAGGACAAGCCTGATATTATTTGGTTCTTTTATCCGCAACAAATCCCATAAAGAGATAAAAACCAGACATTTTGACTTTCCTCTTCTGTCTGTGATGATGTAAATCAGCTTAAAAATGTATATTTTCATAAAAAATAATTTTCCTCAAGAGAGGACTACTTGAGTTGGTAATTAGTGGATTTGTTGTGGAATAATTTCCACTGTGGATTAACACACACTAGTGAGTAATTACCACAGCTCAACTGTATGTAAGACTGATGCAAAAATAAACTACACAGTATGTGTTCTTGTTACTGAAGTGGAGCTAGAGTTGAGAGTTCAGACAGTTTTTAAAGCTGCTTCACAAACAGTATGATAAACAATCATCGCAGGTTACCAGACATTCAAAATATTCAGTCTATTATAATATTATTATTTTTTAGGATCTATTATTTATTGCCGCCCCCACACCTCTCACAAAGACACGCATACACAACCCCTCCAGTCACATCTGTAAGCAATGAAGACAACAGCACAAAAAAGGAAAATTCTATAGTATTCACTAATAATAATACTCATAAGGTCATTAAGCAAAATCAATACACATACAAAAAAAAAAACAAAAAACACTGTTCTCATTCTACACCCATCATCACTAAGGCTGTTATTAAACTTACATGTATATGATACATAGAATTGCTGAGTGGTTTGCTTTGTGGTTGTAGTTTATCGATTTCTTGTTTTCTTTCATTATGTTTCCATTGTGTGTTAATGTGTCTGATACAGTAACAACAACAGTGAAGTAAGGTCTTTATCTTACTTTGTAAAGTGCCCTGAGATAATGTATAGTGATGAGCCCATGTTGAGTGGTAGATTAAAAAAGATATGTAAAAGAAATATTTAATCCACATCAGATGACTGTAAGGCTTCTGCAAAAAACGAGAAACAGGTGCTCATGATTTGTAGCTACAGGCAGTTTATTTGGACCATTACTGCTTTACATGACATGATGTGCTTTGTTATTCATAAACACATGAAAGAGAAATAAATCATAAATGACTTACACATCAACAGGACTGAAACATGTTTGTCACCATGCAGAAGCCAGCTGCATTTGTCAGCGAGCCCATTGTGGAGGACAAAGGAGAAACCCGTAGCCTTCTTCCTTCTGTGGCCAAGCAGGTGACAGTAACCCAGTGCAACTGTTGCTCTGCCAAATGTGGAGGAAAAAAAGCAGAGGACACTCTTTATGGAGTGTGGAGTATGAATTATTTAAGCTGACAGTTATGTCTGTCAGAGCATTTTCACTAACAAGACTCCACTTGCACGGTTTATTTCTGATCTTGAATGAGAAGAAAAAATATTGCTGGCTTGGCTGAGTTGACAGTAAAAGGAAAAAAAAGGGAGGGAGGGAGGAGGGGGAGCTTTCTTCAGAGTTACTGTAATTAATCCCAAGCATCAGTCAGACTATTCTCATTAATAATGCATTTCGAAGCAGCAGTCCCGACATAGGGAGTGGATTCAGGTCTTTATTCAAAGATTCTGCAACAATGCCAGGAGAGCCTCGGAGCCAATCTGCTTCACCCGAGAGCCGGCTACAAGAAACAACACATCTCACTGTTCAGCTGCTTCATGGCTTCTGAAACAATGAGGAGGATGGACTGCAAGGCAATTAAAATAAATTTAGAGGTCAATCAGTAAAAGATGTAGAAGTATAAGAGATCTTCATATAAGAGCAGGACACATGAGAATCAAATTATGTTAATGTTCCAAACTAAACAAAGGATAAAGTTATCTTTAATGACTTTGAGTTATCAAATGTATCACAGAACTAGACCCATGTCTTATATAGTTTTACTGTTTGTTTCATATTGTTCTGTTTTAAGGTATTTAAGTGTACAGGTCACTGACATCATCATAATCCGGCATCATTTTAAAGCTTCTCTTCAACTTTACATGACAGGTTCTGTTACAGATAAAAGCCTTTCATTTAAATTTAATCATTAAATCAATGGCCCCATATTTTACACTGTGCACTACACTACATGTAACACTTTATTTGCAGTTTGCATTCCAAATGATATCCATAAAAATATATGTCTGTGGTTTTAAATATCAAAAATCATCTCAATGTAGTTTTCCATCTCCTCTTTCCATCTCTTTCCCTGCAGCTGCGGCAAAAACAGGTTGATGAGCCAATCAGTAGAGAGGAGGCTCTGAGCCTCTCTTCTGATTGGCTTACTGTTTTCTGAGTGATTCAGTAAAAGTATAGCAGATTTCAGATAAACACTCAGAGAAACCACATTCTCTAAGGTTGGATGGTAGGCCTGTGTGGGCAGGGCTTGAGGCACAGCTGACTCTTTGCATTATTGTGACATCACATAGTTACGGAAGTCTTGACGGCTCATCTTAAGGCTCAGTTTCTGAATACATGCTTTGTGCATTTCTCTGTGAACTAAGGCTTTGATACCTTCACTGTATTAATATAGGACCTGGATCTGCCTTATAATAAAAAAACACATGGAGTTCTCACTTTATATAATGTAGGACCTTTAAGTAAAAGTACATCAATCCAAAAATACAAACATGCATCAGAGGAAAGTAGTCTTCTTTGGCTTCTGCAGCTGAATTATTATTGTTACATCATTAGATTTATATTGATGCATTTATGTTTTAACAGAATTTTCTGGCTGGTTGAGGTGCTGATGTAGTAGTATATGTATTTCGAGCCCCTCTTAGGATCACAGTTAACAGATTTCTGGGCCCAGTGCAGTCCAGACAACTCTTCCCTTTATATAGATGGCAGCATATATGTCACAGAAAGGGCACTGGTGTGTAAGTGTGTGTGTGTGTGAGCGAGTCAGTCTGTGTACCTAAGCATTATGTTCCAGTCCGTGCGGATTGGTTTGAGGTTCTGTTTGTCTTTCGCTGGTCTGAGCACAGCCAAAACCATGTGGGCAGGCAGCAGGGTCTCTGCAGAGCTGCAGCGGTTTGGCTTTGATGGGTGTGTTTGCTTCCACAGCGGCTTCTCTTAGGTTCAGATACAGTGAACTGGATCTGGCTTCTTCATGCTTCAGTCTTTTGTTCTGAGTGCTTTTTGTTTTGCTTTGGTCAATTTTAATGTTTTCTCTGTTCGTTCCTGTCCGTTCTCTGGTTAGATTTATTTTCCCCCGCTCTCTCTTGTTCTTTCTTTCTCTACTTTTCTCATTATCTCTCTCTCTTTCTCACACACACACACACACACTCCTTTGTATTTCTTGCCCCACAGTCCTTGTTTTTTTTTTTTTTCTTTTTTCTTTTTTTACCCACCTCTCCCATAGTTAAACCCTCTAGTTTGATCAATCATTGATGATCCCAGGTGTCCTGAGACC